>PVKN010041118.1:0-10603 GCA_004027915.1 Capromys pilorides
TATGTGCCACCACACTTGGTCCTAGTGGCCAGCTCAGCATGCTCAAGGGCAGAGCTGGTGCAGCCTGTGGTGCTGGGTATCAAACCCCCGTCCCTGCACTTGCATAAACAGGTTCTTAGTCCACTGAGCTATCTCACCATTCTAAACTTTAAATCTGGTTACCATGGTAACTTTTCCTCATCCACAGAACATAATGTCATGTCTCTCTAAACCCTTACTATATTGCCAAATTTGAACTTGAGTACACTAGAATCCTGGCAATCACAGAACTTTCAGGAGACTGTGACAGTGGCCAGGCAAATTCCCAATTTGTAATTAGAAGTGTCCAAAGTGTTATGGAGACGAGCTACAAGTCCACTTAGAGACAAGGAGGATAATTTAGATTTGGACAGATCTGGAAGCTTCCCTCATATAGTGACCCTGAAGTTGACCCCTTCGGGACAGTGGAGGGATTGCTCAGGCATGGGAGAGAAAAGATGCTACAGAGACACTAACAGATGCTGGAGCCCAGAATCAGAAGAGAGTTTCATCAAGGTCCCAGAAAGCTGTGAGTGTGGGAGGAGGGGAGGGGCAGGGGATCTGTGAGATGAAAAAGACCAGATCCCACAGAGTAGCCTTAACGAGGTACTGCCGTGAGTTTGACCCAAAACCCGTGCAATAGGAAGCCACTGATGTTTTGTTTTGTTTTGTTTTTTTTAGCAGACAGTTATGACCTAGTTTCTAACATGTGTTTGTTGGGCATAAAATTTTTAAAAATATAAATATTTATTTAGAGAGCTGTCAACAGCTCACAGGCATCAGCAAACAATGTTCAATTTCAAGTCATGTGTTCCACTTGATTTCATTGATTTTATGAAGACCATGCTGCCTGCTTGAGAGAAGGGCAGGAGCCAGGTGCCAGGTGTGGAGCTGAGATACTGGCGATCACCTGAGTGATCCAGCTGTGTGAAGACACCCTGGTGGTGCCTTGCATGGCTACCCAGAGCTTGCAGCTGGACTCTATGTAAAAGGTAAAGGAAAGGCAGAAAGAAGGGCGAGTTTTGTCGTGAGCAACCTGGTAAATGCCGGGCACTCTGAGCAGAGTGCTCAGACCTGTCTGCAGGGTGCCAGGTTCATGGTGAAATCCTCCAGAACTCTTCCTCCCACCACTTCAGGTGCAGCTTCCCCACTAATAAGATGTCTGAAACTACTTGCAACCAAAACTACAGCAATCCTGACCCATCCCAGAAAGAAATAACCCTAGATTTTTACCGATTGTGATGATAAATTTGTGTTGAACCTTGTCCATGATTTGCCCAGCTCACTAGGTCCAGGAACGTGCTCTGTGGTCAGAAAAAAAGTACAGGGATCAAACTAATGGACCTTTGTCAGAGGGCATCAGACCATAGCACCAGACCACTCGGACTGGACTACTCCCTGCACTTTGCGGGGCTACTGCCGTTGAGCCCTTCAAACCTCAACTTGGAGAATAAAAAGAAAAGTTTATTTAGAAAGATATTTGAAAAATAGTAGAAACAGTTGAAAGACCAACACTTGGCAATCAGGACGGGAGAGGTTATGATGTCTCACAGTGTAAATGTTGGTGTACTCTTTCTGGAACTGATTCTGCCATACCAAGTGTCAGCTAGGTATGAAACAGTGTGGTGATGCAGTGGAAGGTCTGCCCTGCCCAGAGGACTTCCAGGCAGGAGGCTTGGGACAGAGGTGATCCAGCTGCTAGGCTTGGCTTCCCACAGGAGCCACACAGTACAGGGACCCAGGAGCAGGGAGAGGCAGCTGGACCCAGGCATGGCGCCAGTCCAAGAACTCACAAGTCTTAGAAGACAGTTTTCCTTTAGGCTAACAGGGTTCAGCTGAGGCTTGAGTTTCTCCACTCCAGGCTGGCCAGTTCTGGAGGTCACAATGCAGCTCCTGGTGTCACCATCCGGAGACCCAACTTTTGAGACCAGGTGGAAGAACAAGGTTCAAGTTTGCAAGTAAGAGATGTCTACCCAAGTAACAAGAGAGATTTACTACACGGGAGAGCAGGGGACTAAAGCTGTAAACATCCAGGGAGCTACAGGACAAAAGTCCTTTGCACTGGGCAGTTAGTGGGTGTGGAAATTTGCATGATGTCTATAAAACTTCAAAGTTGGTAAGAGGATTTTGGATACATTTGGTCTTTCAAATTCTCTGTATTTGTGACTCCCTTTTTTTAAAAAAAAAAAAATTTAAATCATTTATTTGGTACAGGGTCTCACTGCGTAGCTTGGACTTGTAGCGATTCTTCTGTCTCAGTCTCATCAGTGCTGCGATTATAGATGTGAGCTACACCCAGATTCAGTGGTCAGCACAGTGTGCCTTGGGGTCAGGAGCTGGCATGGCTTGGTTCTGGGAATCCAACCTAGGTCCTTGTGCTTGCCAGGCCTTGTGCTTGCTTAGACCACTAAGCTATCTCCCCAGCTTCCCTAACGTCCTAATCTAACAAGAGGTGGCATAAGAATTCCATTAATTTGAGAGCACTTTTTATTTCATTTTTAGAGACAGGACCTTGCTGTACAGTTCAAGCTGTCCTTGAACACACTATGCAGCCCAGGCTGGCCTTGAAGTTGCAGCATTCTCCTTGCCTGTTTCCTGAGTACTGGGACTATAAGGATGCACCACTGTGCCCACTCCATTAATGGAATATATTTATCTCCAGCTCAGCCTACCCTGGGGGTGGGACTGGCACAGCATGTGGTGCCGGGGATCGAACCGTGGTCCCTATGGTTGCCTAAGCTTTCCTAAGCAGCTTTAGACCACTGAGCCATCTCGCTGGCCCCTAATGGATTTGTGAAATGCATTTTGTTTTGTCTCTTGTCATTTAGACCTTTTCTTCTAACAAAATCCCTGTGGCAGTGGCTAGAATTCTATAGTAATGCCAGCTGTATTTCCACCACTCTGCATATCAGTAACACTAGCAAGTCGTGCAGAAGGCTGTATCACACCTAAAGCCTACCCTTGGCCAAACTCTTAAATCCACAAGATGAATTACAGACTGAAGTAAAAGCTGTTAGTGCTTAATGGCATCAAAACTTTCCATTACAAATACTATTTTTATTCTTTAATTTAAAAAAAAAAGTGCCTTGAGGAGTCTTTGAATTTCTAAAACTTGTAGATCAAAGATTTCTTCAGCTGTCTGAACTGTAAGAATGTTGAAAAACAAAAACAAATCCTTTTCCTGCTATAAAATCCCTGCCATGTTTGTCTTCTTGTAACTCAAAACGGCTGAACTGAAAAATGAGATTGGTAAGTTTTGCTCAAAATCTAAAAATTCATTCAAAATGAAGTAATGAGTAATTGCAAAAGTATTCTCTATTCTGACCCTAAGAATCAATTTTATTGAATTTTCAATTGATGATTCAGAAAACTGTTGAGTAGTGCTAGGAAGAAAATAAAAATGATTACAGCTAAGGATGCCAACATGCTTAAATTTATTAAAATGATTCAAGCCTAAATTATAGTATTTCTGGGCTTGGTGATGGTGCCTGGCGTAACTTCTCCAATTCCATACTAGCCCACAGCGACATGCATATTCTTCTTGTAACATGACCTGCAAAACAACAAACTGCTTGCTTTCAAAGCTTTTGCAGAAAAAAATTACACCATCAAAAGCAACAGTTCCCACTTTGATGTCATCATTTTGCTCATGTTTCAGTAAGGTAAGGCTTGCCATTCAGCGTACAAGAAATAAACTCCTTTGAGCAGGGGGAGCGTTAGCTCACGGGTCACCTGGTCTCATAATCGATCACCTGGGCACCAGAGCTGTAGCACTTCTCAGCTGAGTCTGCTGTCTCTGGAGAGGCAGTGCTTATGCCCCTGCTCAGGCCTCACAGACGGCCGACAGGGCATAAGGTGCACGTGCCCGTAGTGGGGCAACACGTGGTACCCCGTGTGCTTTTGGATGGTAGGCTGAAGCACTTTTGAATGTAGAAGCCATGTATTTGTTTCCAATATGCTCATTTAAAATTGGTTAAAATTTAAAGTTTGTTAAAATTTATAAAATCTACCCTGTGAAAATTGGGGGCCTAAAATATTATAATATACAAAAATAAAAGTAAAAAGATTCACCATTTGCACTGACTTTATATGAACTCATTTTGTTTTTGCTTTGCGAGATTATATTTACACAACTGCAGTAAGGCTATACACAGAATTTCTACTTTTTACTTAAAATGAACATTCTGTCATGGCATACTAAGTTTTATACTGTCAGCCCTGATGAGTCTATCCTGTTCTGCGATGTATGCCTTACAACCTTTATGGAACTCAGGTTGCTCTATATTTGTCTCCATAATTCTGCACATCACATCTTTATACATAAAACATTTTCAATATCGCTGTATTAGACAAAAGACTTCTGGTTGCAAGTAAAAGGAAATCAATTTGCTCTAGCTTAAGCAAAAAAAGATGTGTTGGCTTGTGCGGTGAAAAGCAAAGAGTAGACGGACTTCAGACGCCCCTAGACAGGGAGACTAAGAGACATCCTCAGGAGTCCATCGTTTCTGTCTCTGGACCGCCTTCCTTCGTAGCCTAGCTCCTGGAGGTCCTTCTGCAGAAGGACAGCTGCTTTTTCCCAGGATTTCCAGCTGAAGTCCCACGCTTGAGGCTCATTAGCATGACTGAGGTCAGAAACCTAGGTCTGTAGCCAGGGCCAGGGAAGCTGAGGACAGGGCCTGCCTCTCACACCCAGCCAGCTCTGCGCACCCACCTGCCTGTCTTTCTGAGGGCCACTGCTCTGGGTGTCTCTGCCTTTCTCCTCCCCTCAGGCTCACTGACCACTCACACCCCAAGTCGCACTTGGAGCCTGCCCTGGCTGTGCTCCACCTGCTGTCTGCATTTCCCACCGTCGTCTTCACAGACATCACTCTCCCGTTCCTCTACCCATTTATGCAGTGCCTGCTTGTCTGGAAACACAAGCACTGCCGGGTCTGCAGCTGTCCTCCCCTCAATAAACAGGACCAAATGAGTTCACGAAAGACTTTGCCAGACCAAGAGTCTTCCGAACTACAGGGTCAGCACACCTTATGATAAGAAGTGACCAAAAGAACCCTATGATTCTCTCAAAGAAGTAATTAATGAGGCAGCCAGCCTGGATCAGGCAGCCCTGATCTTAGTGTGAGCCACCTTCTAAGGTAACCTGGGGAGCAGGAGCAGGAGCAGGACAAGTTCAGTTCACTGCTAAGTGCTGCTTCCGTGTCAGCCCGCTTTAAAAATCCTGATAGCAGACAAAACCCTTTCTGAAATGTCTCACGCTGTCTCTTCTGAATTTTGAGACCGATGGCTCCCACTGTACATGATAAAGAACCCTTAGCCTGGCACCCAAGCCCTGTGGTTCCATCACAGCTATGTGGCCCCCCTAGAACCCACACCTTTCCTCAGGCCCCTGGGACTGCTCTCTTCTTGCGGCTAAAAAGTCGCCCTCCGAGGCCGGGTTCTCCTTCAGGCCTAAGCTGCTCCACCACCTCTGCACACCATGTTTGCTTTGCAGCTCTCGCTATCCTTGTGTTTTCTGGTTTAACCCCTGTTCCTCACCAGTGTCAGCTTCATCTCGCCCCCCTTTCTCTTTCCACTGTTATGTTCTCAAAGCCCAAACTAGGACTCGTAAATCAAAGACTTTCAACATTTTTTTTTCCCTTCAACCATTTTTTTTAAAAACATGAACACCATGCTCTATAAGAGGATGGTGGTAATTTACACCCTTACAGTGGCAGGAACACGTACTTCATCTCTCACTGGGGCGATTGGGGCTCCTCTGCTGCTCACTGTGCATGTGCTGGAGGCAAGGGCGGCCCCAAGAGGATTGTGCTTCCCATCTACATTCAGCCTCAATCCCAAGTCCCACCGTGAACGTGAGCAGGATTCCTCTCTCCTGCACTAAGCTCAGACGAGCTTTCTAAACTGCTATGTTAAGTAAACACTAACCATCTGTGTATATGGCTGGGGTGGGGGTAGGGATGTTTTTGTGCTTTTCTATCCTAAAAGGGTACATCCTGTTGAGTTAGTGTTTTGATCTACAGAACTCTCTTTAATTTGTTTATTATCATTAGATATTTAATTTTATATATTTTTAAGGGCTTTAAATTTATAAAAGTCTTGCAAAAACAGCCAATACACATAAAAAGCACCTTTTATCAGGAAAAATATCTATGATATACATCAGATTAAATAAATCCAATCTCCCTTTACCTGAAAAGTATTGAATACAAAACAATGAACTGTACACCCAAATTTTTCAACAAAAAAAAAAAACTCTTTAGCATTACTCAGCATAGAATAATAAACTTAGCAAAAACAAATGACTGTGTTCTTAAAATTATATAGTACAAAATTTTCTAATTTAAAAGTAGCACCAATGAAAGACTATGTCTTTTTTTAGTTTAAAGGCCCTACACAAGTGATTTACCAAAATTCATGCAAACTAAATTTTGAGTGGTTGGCTTTCAAATCTCTTGTGAACTAGAGCAGGAAATTAAAAGAAAGTTTAAAAAACAGTAATAGAAGCATTAAAAAGACAGACAGGAGGCGCAGTCCTGCACCCCCCAGCCCTCACCCCCACAAAACCCTGTCAGGCGTGTGTTGCTGGCTCTCTGCTGGCTGTGTCACCAGTCAGCAACCTCAACCACAAAGGGCGTTTTCACATCTATCTTGCCACTGTTGAGGATGGAGCAGCTGGTGAGTGGCCGGTCATGCCCATCAGTTGCTAGGAGCTCTATGGTGTGCACCACGGTCTGGTGAGAGAAAGCAGAGAGGAGTCCTCAGTTCTGATTGGTTTTGTAGTGGTCGGAATGGGCAGCAGACCACCCCGAAAGCCCACGGGGGATGTGAGTTTTATCATTACAAAACCACACGAGCTAAGTATGCAGAATTCAGAATGTTCAAATAGACATACAGATGACAGATAACAGGAAGAGATTCACCCATTACCTTCTCAAAGAATACACATTTTCTCACATTTAAAATAAAATTTTGATATTATAAAATAATTAGCTATTTTGCAAGCATCTATCTCCAACAGAAAGCATTTTTAATTAATTGCCACAGCCCAGTGTAAGGCTAGCATGGAGTCAGAGTCAGTTTTAACTCCACCTTATACCAGGTCTAGGTATTAATAAAATGGACAAGAAAGCAGATTAAAAATTGACCTAGTTCCAAGTTCACCCATTTCCAAGTTTCCCAAGATGTTAATTTGCACATTGAATCCTATATCCCAACACCACAAGCATGGAAGGACTGCTTCTCCGCGGGACAGCTTCCCAAGCCAATCACTTAGGTTTTGCAAGGAAGGAAGGACACCATGCGCTGAGAAAAAGGCCTTTGGATGGACACTCCAAACAGTCTCCAACTCAGTTCCTAGACTTTGGTTGGTAGAATCAAGGAGGAGGTAAAAGATGCAGAAAAAATACCATGAACAAGACTGGGTCATTCATGTTTGTTCGGATGGTCAAAACAACTCCCAAGAAAATGAAACAAATGAAATGTGGAAGAAGTCAAGAGAGGCAGGGCTAACCAAGATCTTGCTTAACCAAGGGTAACCAAGTCTGGATTGGGCAGACTTCACAGTGGCCAGTTTCAGAGCTGAGAGAACTATTCTGAACAGCTGATGAGAAATGCTGGGACAGGGTGAGGGAGAGAGGGAAGGAGAAGAGGAGGAGGAAGGGGATGGGGAGGGGAGGAGGAGACAGAGGGGAGGGAGAGAAGGAGGAGGAGTGGGAGAAGGAGAGGGAGGGGGTGGAGAAAGAGGGAGAGAGAGTGTTAGCTTTCAGAAGTACTATGAGTTATGAGTTAAGAGGACTCACAGTATTTGTCTTCTTGCGACTGTCTTATTTCACCTAGGATAAGATCCTCAAGGCTGCTCTTTTTTAATATGTGTTAGAGTGTCTTTCCATGTCAATATTAAGTAATATTCCACTGTGTGTATATATGGAGCCCTGATTTTACTTGGTTACATTAGACAGGGCTTTCTATTTATAGCTACTAAAATAAATTACTTAATTTCTCTACGTCAAGTCTTTGGCTTCTGTGCTAATGCCCCTAACAATTAAAATGCCATGACATCCATAATTTATTTATTTTTGAAGAGGCCAGTCAGCATATAATAATGGACCTAACAAGCCATTTTAAAATTTAAATGAATCAACTAATTCATTTCAATCAGTTTAAATGAACGTGCAAGTACTGTACAAACAAAGCTTTGAACAGAAAATACATCAAGTTACCATCCCATCAAGGACTTTCCCAAACACCACATGTCTGCCATCCAACCAGGTAGGCTTGGTCAAGGTAATGAAGAACTGGGAGCCGTTGGTGTCCGGCCCCGCATTGGCCATGCTGACCCAGCCAATGCCATAGTGCTTCAGCTTGAAGTTCTCATCGGGAAATGTCTCGCCATAAATGCTCACACCTGAGGGAGAAAACGCAAAGACAGGAAGCCGGGCTCTGATGACAGCAACTCTCAAGGGCAGCAGGAGGTTTTCGTGTAATCATTACCCACAGCCCCACAGGACGCATGAAGGTGGCAAAAATGGTCAAACCTGAGGAGAGGACATTAACTCCCTAGGGGGAGTGGGGCCCCAGGGCCTGAAACAAAAGCTTCTGGTATGGCACAAGGCAGTGGACACCCCTAGCCTCAGAGGTCCAGATCTCAATTGAACAGGTCAGTGATTTCTCCTCAGAAAGGAGAACAGCAGCCCAGGATGCTGAAAGCCAGACATCCCCAAAGCCAGACGGGAGAGCGCTGAGCCATGCTAGTGGCTCTACCTTTGTCCTGTGTTCAGGCACCTGTCCCAGGTCACTCTGACGTTAGCACTGAACCACGGTGTTAACACCGTGCTATACACCACGCACTGAGCATATTCTCTCAGCTTTTTATTTCCCCAACAATCCCACAGAACTAGTATTCTTGGTTCTATTTTATCCTAGAAAACAAAGTTATGAAACTGAAAATTTGAATTCTGACTACCTACAGAGAGCCTAGATGTCATTAAACACAGCACAGCCCAGAAAGACACAGAAGGTAACAGAAACCGGGAATCCCAGGGATCGACCTGTACAGAAGAACCAAAAGGACACATATGGTGTGAGCATAGCAAGGCAGCAGGTCAGCAGAAGCCCCTCATCAAAGGAGCTGCGGACCGAAAGAAACACCTATCCAGTCTCTAACACCTGTAGGGCCCGTCCTGCCCACTGCCCCTTCAGCCAGGTTTCTTATCCCTCTACTGTTGCCAGTCAAAATTCTGGCTCAGTTATAAGCACCAGAAGGGGCCATCAGAGTGAAGCAACTCAGAACTGATTGGCCCAGGACAAAGCAGGTGGCCCAGCGGGAACTCCTCCCAGAAAGCTCTAAGCTAAAGAGAAATTTCCTTTCTCTAAAACTCAGAGAACTGTAGCCCAAGGCACAAATAAACACTGGGCAGCAAAGGTAGACAGAATAAAAACAGGGAGCAGGGCCACGTAAAGCTCAGGCATTGCTCCTGCCAGCCTGTGTGGCAGGAAGGAGGACACCAGCTCTGGGAGGACAATGCCAGAGCAGCAGGATTTCGCTGGGAGAGCTGGCGCAGTGGCAGCTAGGTTCCCTCCGTGAGTGTCTCAGCAAAGCACAGGACCCAGAGGAACCCAAACACACTTCTCTCTTCTCCCTTCTACACTCTCACATCATGGAGCAAAAGCAATAAGCAATCTTCCCAGTGTCTGGCAAACCGAAGCTGAACGGTAGCTGTTTTTGCTATATATAAATAAACCACTGCAATAAACAGAAAAGGCAAAACGATATCTGGAATGGCCTGTTTCTGCAAGAAAATATCCACCAAATGCTTCCTGCGTTTAAATCCTAAATGTGAATTACACTTAAATTTCCTGAGGCCACATATGCAGTATGCCTGGGAAAAGAACTATCATGTGTTTCAGCAGGAAAGGAGTCCATGGAGCTGGAAAATGACAAGCGAAAGGGGATTTGAAAATCTAGAAATTTAAAAGTATTTGTCCTTTATTGAATTTTAACTTTGTTTCAAAGACAGTATATACTTATTATTCAGCTCTCTCCTAAATGTCTTTATTAGTAGAAAAGGTGAGAGTGCCAGGTGTCCATTTTCCCAGTCATTGTGGAGGCTGAGGCAGGAGGTTCACAAGTTTGCAATCAGCCAGAGCAACTCATTGAGACACTGTCTCAAAATAAAATTTTGTAAGGGCTGGGGATACAGCTTAGTGGTAGAATGCTTGCCTACTGTGTGTGAGGCCCTAGGTTCAATGCCTAGCACCAAAAAAAAAGAAAAAACGAAAAGGGCAATAACAAAATGAAATCATTCTAGAAAGAGGGTGACCCTAAGCTTTTTATCTCATCTTTCTGGCAACAGACATTGTTCAATACTGTAGTTTTTTTTTTTTTTTTTTTTTTTTTTTTTTTTTTTTTTTTTTTTTTTTTTTTTTTTTTTTTATGGCTGGCTCAGCCTGCCCTGGGGGTGGGGCTGGCGGTAATGCTGGGGATATCGAACTGCGGTCCCTGCAGTTACCTAAGCTTGCCTAAGCAGGCACTTTCGACTGCTGAACCATCTTGCTGGCCCTCTAGCATTTTTAATAACTGCAAAAC
>PVKN010041119.1:0-10610 GCA_004027915.1 Capromys pilorides
ATTCAAGGATTCCATCATTTTTGTATTCTCTATTCTTTTTATCAGTGTCTTCTTTAGTACTTCTTAGTACTTCTTTTATTATAGGCATTATTTCTTTTTTTACTTCAGAAATTATTTCTCATCTGATTTCCTCTATGCCTTTCTGCAGTTGTTTCTCTCCTTCAGATGCTATTATTTCAGACATTTCAGGTGTGTGTGATTTCCATTTTCTTCTGTGCTATTATCTCCTGCATTCGTTCTGGGTGGGCTTGGGGCCTGAGACTGCATTTTGCTCCTTCTCTTTGTCATTTTATATAGCGCTGTCTTCTCACGATTGGTGTAGAACTTTGGAAAAGTTCTTACCTTAGCTACAGGTCCAGATCTGTTAAGTTCAAACTCACTGAGGTGAGTGTGGCTTGGGTCTGGTTGCTGTGCTTGACTTCTTCAGTCCATGGAAGTGGGCTGCAGCCCATGGAAGTGAATTCACTGTCTCACTCTGGCAAGATGTTCTGCTCCTGGATCAGCTGAGTGGGCCTCGTCTCTAGCCTCTCTGCAGGGAGTTCTGCTGCAGATTCCACCCCACGCATATCTGATGGGTGAAGTTCCACTCATATGCTGGGCCTGGACTCTGGGTCGAATGGGGATCCAGTGGACTCAGGTTGGCCCCACTCACATGCTAGGCCTGGATGCTCAATGTCACTTTAAAGAGTATCTCAGAGAGGCTAAGGAGGCACAGACAGGAAGGGATGTAGCTAAGATTTGATACCAATTTTACTTTCAGAACTATTGAAAAGGCCAAGTGTTACACTGTATGGGGAAGGGCCTTGAAAAACCATAATCTCACAATGATAAATAACAGTGGCTGGACAGCACAAGGTTTTACAGAGAGGACTCTGCCCTTGCAGTTGATGCAAGAGAGAATATATTGAGCGCCCTCTGCCAGTCTCAGTTTCCTGACTTTTAAAATGAACATGATCACATATCTACCTTCTGGGATTACTAGGGGGATGAATTGGAGTTGTGTCCTCCAAATCCTCAGGTCTATTTAAATCTTAACTACTCTGCTGCTATTAGATGCAGGACGTTAAGTCTTGCTTAAAAATTAGAGGAAGGAAGCACCATTTTATAGGCTTTTTCTCATCTTACACATTACATCTTTCATTCACATTCTATTGCCAGTTAAATACGAATGCCAGAAAGCTGATTACTACCATCAATTTTTAACAAGAACATTGTGTAGTGTGCATGACAAGTGGACTCAAGCCTTTTTATGTCTCAACTTAAGTGAATGAAATTCCAGACCCAACACTTCCATAAATAACCTTCTCCAGCCACATCTGCTCTCTGCCGGCCTCTGACAGGGCTTCTTGGGCTCCACTTTCCTACTCCTACCTTTTCTTTCTGGTCTGCTTTTGTGCCTTCTCTGTGTCTTGGCTCTAAACTGCCAACTCCTTCCCAGCTCACACCCTTGGGATTGTGCTCCTCCATATCTTTCACTATGGGGCCCCAGTCTTCCTTTGGCACCTGTTTTAGTGAAGCTTCTGGTTTCCACGTTCTTTTTGGTCGCAGGCCCATACTTTGGGTTCTAACTGAGACTTGCAGGGGTCCACCCTGTTGTAATTGATGGTGGTGAGCTTTGGCTTTATCCGGGCTAGTGTTACCACATCTTCTATTACCCCCTGTTTTTAGTTGTCTTATGATTCATGCAGGGGTGGATACCAAGCAAAATAGCAACTGAAGCTCAGACTGTCTCTCAACATCAGACCTCCAGATGTTCCCAGAAACCCAGAAGTTTTGGTCGTGTAGCTAAATTCCTGTCCACATAGGTGAATCGTTCCCTTTTCCCAAACATGTGGCCTCGAGTGCGCACAGCCTGGGATTTTTCAAGCAAGGAACAACATTGCTTGGTTTGCAGATGGAGAATGACTACGATGCAAATATAGTTTCTAAATAGGCACCCAGAGAAGACTGAATAGCACCCAGAGATATGTGATCATAGCTCTGAAAGTAAAGTTGGTATTAAGCTTTCTCAAGCTTGTGTTGTAACCAAACCTGGCAAAATATTTTCACTATTGTTAGTAAGCTTTAATAATAAGGAAAAGACAGCAGGTGATCAATCTCTTTCAGGCCAGCAAAGAGTGCTTTTCCAAATACTTTTTTCTCAGTGAATGCCAGCCTCCTCCTACCTCTCCTCTCCAATACATGGAACCAACTGGAAGTTGCATAATCCACAGAAACGTTGCCCAGGCGAAGGATGGAAACGCAGCTCAGCCACCGACACACGTGTGTGCCAAAAGCTAGTTAACTTTCACAGTGGCCTTGGTGGAGCTCAGGACACACTACCCCAAAGTATGGCTCCTTGGCATTTGAGAAAAGTTGCAAAAGCAGGGAAGGAAACTTTTGCTTATCCCTGATGTTTCTGCCCAGAGCCGGTCATGAAGCCCTCATGCTGGAGGTGGCTGTCCTCTAACCAGAAGAAAGCAATGTCTTCTCTCTAAGGACACAAGACCACCAACAGTAGCTAAGCCCAGAGAATGTGCTAAGCCCTCCCTCCCTGTTCATTGCCATCAACTCACACGTCATCCAATTGTACTTGTGAACAAGACTCCGCCCCTTCTCCGCACTTAGCACACACACACGCCCATTTCCCTGTTGCTTTGGGTTCACATTTTCCAGAGGATCCTGTGTCATATCAAATGCATGTTGATTTTTGTGCTTCTCTCCATCTATCTTTTGTTCTAGGTCCCTCAGCCACAAACCTATGGGTGGGTGGGGAAATCTTTCCTTGTGTGCAGCAACCTTCTGTCTCCATAATGCCATGTAACACTGTTCCTTTCATCCTCACACTGTTGAACCACTTGATATAAGTGTTTTGCTGCCCCTAGGCATCCTTTGAAATTTTGTCCTGACACCAGTATGTGTAACATAATTTAAATATTAATGTATAAATGTGTGAAAACATGTCACGGTGCCCAGAAATTTGTATTAATCTTTGTGTTTTTATGGATCAGTTAAAAATAAGTTTGTTTGCTTGTTTGTTTGTTTATTTATTTATTTATTTTTTGCGGTACCTGAATTGAACGCAGGACCCTGTGCTTGCCAAGCAAGCACTTATTCCATTGAGCTATCTTCCCAGTCCCAAAAATAAATTTATTTTTTTTTTAATTTTATTTATTTATTTATTTATTTGCTTGTTGTGTTTGTTTGTTTCTTTATTTATTCATTTTGTGGCTGGCTCAGCCTGCCCTGGTGGTGACGCTGGCGCAGCATGTGGTGCCAGGGATCGAACTGCAGTCCCCGCAGTTGCCTGAGCCCTCCTAAGCAGGCGCTTTAGACCACTGAACCATCTAAATTTAAATTGCAAAAGAAAACCATGTTGTTTCATAGTTACTAGAAAGTAGTGCTGCGCAAATGGGGAGGAAGGAAAGACATTCAATCCAAGGGCTATTACCTGCCTGAGAAAATTACTTTCCCCATCAACAAACACATGATTAAGAATAAACTTGGAGGCCATGTAAATGAAAAAATATTAATAAATAAGAATATTTCCTATTGCTGAGCATGGTGTTGTATTCCAATAATGTCAGCACTCATTAAGCTGAGCCAGGAGGATTGTTGCGAGTTCAAGACCAGCCTGGGCTGCAAAGTAAGCTCAAGGCCAGCCTGCACTGCATAGTGAGACCCTGTCTCAAAAGAAAAAGAAAACTCTGTCAAAAAAAGAAGCTATTCATTTAGAAAAAGTATGCTGAAAGTGTTCTTCGGGCAGCAAAGGGTTATGGGATTTGTTTTGATTGATTGTATGTGTGCGCCTCCGAACCTTCCAGTTCTTTCCACCACCACAGCTTGTCTCCCTAAGCCTGTCCAGTTGGGCTGGCGGTGGCGTTACTCCAACTCTGCTTTCAGAATTTCCTTTGGCCCTAAAGGCTGCTTGCCTTCTACATGTCCTCAGCTGGTTTTGTGTGAGCTGGGCTGTTTGCTCTAGCAAATGTGTCTGAATGATCTCCTTCGCAAGAAAAGTGTTGTTGACACGCTTGTTTCCTCCTCAGAAAAACACCCCTATTGTGTTAGATGACTGGGCCCCTTAGGCTTGGTCTGCCAGCGACTTCATTTTCTGCAAGTAAATACTACATTTTCTTAAGGAAAAAGAGGCTGTTAACTTGGTGAAGATACTACTTTAACTAATCCTAATGTGACAGTTCTCCAAAGAAGTTTTTCTTTAGCCCGCAAAGGATTGGAATTTGTTTCAAAATTCAATGCTGAAATGTCTTAGTTACTTTTCTCTTGCTGCTGAGACCAAACACTCAACACCCAAAGTTAAGAGGAAAAAGGTTTGCAGAGATTTCAGTCCATGATTGACTGTTCTAAGGCACCACAGAGACAATGCAGAGGAGAAGCAGTTTATGGTGGGCAGAAGGGAGCAAAGACCACCACAGCTCCTTCTGTCCCTAACATAATATCCAGGCTACTGGAATTAGGTTGGTGCCAAACCAGTCCATAGAGTGACTTAGTAATCACCCACCTGTCATCCTAGCACCCTTAGTCCTAACACTGCACCATGAATCAACCACACATTCTAGATGCAGCCACCTCTGAAAAAGCCCCACTTATGACTGCGTGGGACTCAATGGAGACATCTGGACACAGCCACAACACGTACAAATAACAAAGCTGTCAGACATAGGCAGAAGTGGAAACACAAAGAAAGGGCAGCGCTCAGTGCTCTAGCTGCTATTGTCAGTCAGTTCAACTCCAGCCCTCTCAATGCCACCCCAAGACAAGGAATTTTCTTAGTTTTAAGAGTTAGCATCATCATGTGTATCCCAACTCACCTCTTCTCATGCCTGTTGGAAATTCTGTGATCCTTCCCCCAAAAAACCATTCATATAACTGTCTAAGAGCTAATTTGACCCAAATTGCTGGACACTTTATAGGTGGACTTGGGCCTGGAGAAAAAAAATGTACCAGTGTTAATGCATACATAGAATAGCACTAAAATCCTTCATCTCTTTTGCATGGACTTAGGGATACTATAAACCTGCCCTGGTTCTGCCATGCAGCTGCAGTACGTAGTATGGTACAAATAAAATAATAGTAAATTACAATTACTAAATGTGTGTGACTTTAGATCATTAGACTAAAGGGAGAGCGTTTTTTTAAATCCTTCAAGGGCCCGCTGAAATGTCTCTATCCTGTGGTAGGGGTTGCCTCAGTTACTCTTCTCTCATTGCTGGGACAAACATCTGACACTCAAAATGAAAGAAGAAAAGGTTTATTTAGCTCACAGTTACTGGAGGTTTCAGTCCACACTCAGCTGGATCCAAGGCAGAGAGGCACATGGCAGAGGGCAGCAGCTCACGGCGGTGGAGTGTAATAATAGTAATAGATCAACAAAAGCAATAGAGGCAACAGAGAAAGAGAGAGAGAGAGACAGACAGAGAGAGTGAGAGAGACAGAGAGACAGAGAGAGAGAATGAGAGAGAGACAGAGAGACAGACAGAGAGAGAGACAGAGGGACAGAGAGAGAGGGACAGAGAGAGACAGAGAGACAGAGACAGAGAGAGAGAATCTATCTCTCTTATATTACATTCAGGCTCTCTACTCCAGGTGGGGTGTAGCACACACACTCATAATCCCAGCAGTACTAAAACCCATAATCCCAGCAGTACTAAGACCCATAATCCTAGCAGTACTAAAACTCATAATCCCAGCAGTAATCCCAGGGGATCATGAGTTAGTCTCAAACTCTGGAAGTCCTGCTCCATGATTGCATGAGGCTTTGTGGGGACAACTAGACACAATTCATAATAGAGGTGTTTCAGGAGTCCCCAGCCATGACTCTTGGCAGAGTAGAGGGTTTTTTTTTTATGTATGTTGCTGCAGGAATCTCAACAAAAAGTATTATAGTGACTTCCTGCCTGCACCTCAGCTAGACTGTGAGATCCCCAGGGGATGTGGGGATGCTTTGTCCAGCACTGAACGCCAGCACCCAGGATGAAGCCTTCTACAGTGTGCGCTGAGCGCAGGAAGAGCGAGTGTGACCCACTAGTCAGAGTTCCAAGTGGGTCTCGAGTGTGTGGTCCCTTCTGAGAAGGCAGTTATGTCCATTATCCCTACGTTAAAGATGAAGAATCTGTGGCCCAAGCAGTAATATGCCTCTTCATTGCAAGTAAATGGGAGAGGAGAGAATTGAAGCCCGTGTTCTCAACCAATGCTCTGGAACGGAGGCCATCTGAATGTTTAAGAAACTGGGGCAGTCCTGGCTCTGGGTGGCCCTCTGTGTGTCAGTGGTTCCGTCACATGACAAGGGTAGAGTACTGTGCTTCCTGAGATGTATCAGTCCCTTATTAGCATAGTCCCAGGGATGAGGTCCCTTCTGGAGTTAGGGCCCAGGAACATTAGAAACTATGGGGCATTCATAGGGGCAAGCACAGCTGGGCAAACAAGCACCTTCAGAGATCTTCACTTCTTAAAGTATGATATTTAAGACTTAGTAACATGGTGAAGCAAGATTACAGTTGGTGCAACATTAACTTACTGAAAGCTACCAAAAAGAATGATAGAGGCAATAATGTTTTATTCTAATTTCTTCTAAATGTTTACTCTTTCTCAAGGCAAAGTATAGTTTACAGCTATGTGTTAATTTACTCCAAAATCAGCAGATTCTTAAGTGGCCTGATATCTTTTTATGGTTTTCTGGGGAAAACAATGAAATAGTTCCACTAATCTAGCGTTGGTATTTATTCTAACATTTTGATAAATAAACTCCTGTTCTGGAAAAGAACTGTGCCCTTTTGATATGCTTCCCATATCTATTTTCCAAAGGTGTTCCAAATAGTTTGATTATAGATATTTCTAATAAGATAGCTTTGAAATATCACCATTGTAAGTAGAGGCAGAATTAGTAAATCTCATTAGATTTCTTGAGTCCAACTTTTGATGGTGTAGTAAAGCTCAGAACAAGTGTGGGCGGTAAATAGGTGAAGAGCTTTCTGAATATAATTAACTTCTTCTAACACACCCGCGAGCTATGCAAACATTGCAGTACTAACTCTGTCTCAGGCTACCTTCAGTGCATTGATCAATTTAGGATTTTTCTATGGAATCTTCATGACCTCAAAGGATTAATAAGCAAAACAAAAAAATATGCTTTGCAGTTTGAAGGAGATGTAAAAGTCTTATTGAAATTTCTCTTTGCTGTAATAATATTTGTGTAGTTTCATTATAATCCAGGCTATATACACTACCATGTAAAGTGATAGCGTATGCTATACTCAGAATAAATTTAGTTGGATCAAATCTTCATTGATTTGTCCTACATGATATTATTGTGCTTTGACAGTTCTTGGACAATTATTCATGTAAATCGAGATGAATGCACAAATACTTTTTGTGAATGCCTGTTAATATCAGAAGTAGACTGCAAATACTCACAGGGCACAAGAATGCCAGTTTCCCCACCTCTTCATTGATGTTATTTTTGAAGAGACCAAGCCAATTGTCTTGTAGAATATTCTGTATCCCAGATTTGTCTTAGTGTGTCTTCATAGTAGCATTTAATTTGTTTCCCTATCACCTGTGTCTCCTATAAATGTGAAGTTGGACAGATAGATTTGGATAAATAGAGGCTTAGCACTTTGGGAATAAGTTCTGCATAGTGGGTGCTTTCTCCTACACCTGGCTTGTACCTGGGGGCCCACCTCAGCACATTCTTCTTCTGCTATACTAAGGGCCAGTCCCTCCACTTGAAGATGTGCTTCTCACATAGCAATTTTACCCCATAATTAGTGGATAGGATATAGTATTTAATTTTAATTGCATTTAACATATTTGTAGACTTTTTGGTCAAAGAATAAATTTCCACTCAAGGGGATACCAGGGATTGAACCCAGGCCCTCACATACACTAAACAAAATTTCTACTTTTGAGAAAGGCCAACTTTTTGTTTGTGTGGAGTAGATTGAGGGGGGCACTTCGGCCCTCCTATTCCCACCAGGCATAATCCCACTCTGTATAACAACCCAGTCTTTAAACCAAGGGCAGCTGGAATAATTCTGTTGTTTAAACAACCTCAGGGTTTTACTAGAGCCAAAAAGCTTACGCCAGATAATTTTAGGCATAATTTTACTTTTATTTTCTTTTTGAATAATAGGCAATGCATTTATGTGATATAAAATTCAAAATGCGCAAAGAGTACACATCAAATAGCCTGTTCTAGTCATGTATTGCTGGGTAGCAAAGCACCCAGAATAGCGGCTTAAAGCAGGAGTGGCCTCATATCGAGCAATGAGTCTGGGGCTGAACACAGGGCTCCAGTAGCCGTTTCTTGGGCTCACAGTCTTTGGCAGTTGCTATCAGGTGGTAGCTAAAACTGGGAGAAGTGATGGTTTCTGTGCTTGTGGGGCTAGTTTCTCTGCCTAGTCTGAGAAGACAGGGAACATCTGGGGACAAGGGCAGCTGGGCTCTCTCATCGCTCACTATGTTGTCTCCCTACTGGTGGCCTCTGGTGACCAGCCTTCTTGCCTTGCAAGTGGATGTCTTCGAGTCACTGTCCCTAGGGGAACCTGCAGACACTCAACAGCAGAAGGGGCAAGTAATTTTGAGCTGTGTTTAAAACTGCCTTGCTTTCCAATGTAATCCTTTTCCAGTCACTCAGACCACTTTCTAATGCAACCAGTGTCACTAGTTTCTTGTGAAGAATTTCAGAGATGCTCTATAAACAGTATAATCACGTTCATCCCAGTTAGCAGTGTGTATGCAGTGTTCTGGCTCTTCACATTTTTCCTTAATGATATTTCATGGATATTATTATACCCATCAATAAAATAGACTCTCATTCTTGAAATGTTTTTTTAGTATCAAGTTCTATAGGTGTACCACAATGTTTATTTCCCCATTTATTAATGGTTAATTTAGGTATTTTCAATCTTTTAATGCTACAGGCAATGATTATTTGAATTGCATCAAAAATATATCATTTTGTGCTGGCCAGATAGCTTAGGGGTTTAAAGGGCCTGCTTAGGCAGACTCAAGGACCAGGGTTCCATCCTCAGCATGCAGTGCTGGCCCTGACCCTGGAACATGCTAAGACAGTGACTGAGACCGGTCACAGTAGTATGTACCTATAGTCCCAGGACTAGGGAGGCTGAAACAGGAGGATCGTTATGAGTCTTATCTGTGTAGTGAGACCCTATAGACCCTGTACTAAGTTTTGGATGTGTGTAAGATGCCTGCGTTACAAATTCCTAGATGTAGGATTATAGGACTCTCTGTTACTCGTCTCTCATTCCTGGCACAAATACCCAACATCCAAAATTAAGGAAGGAAAGGTTTATTTAGCTCATAGTCAGTGGAGGTTTCAGTCCGTACTCATCTGGCTCCAAGGCAGAGTGGCACATGGCTGAGAGGAGACCTCCATGGTGGCAGCAAAAAGCAAGAGCAAGGAGAGTGGCAGCAGCTCAGAGAGCTCGTCAGCCTCTCTCCTCTCCTTACATTGTAACGCAGGTTACCTGCTACAGGGCAGGTGAAAAACCCACATCTCCAAAACGAAAAGCAATCATAAGCTCCAAAACCTACCCCATGACATCATGAGGCCTTTGGGGGACAACTAGACACAATCCATAGCAAGGACTATAATCCTAAGAATACCATTTGGTAGATATTGCCACACTGGTCTACTCAGAATATGCACACACTGTGCTCCTGCCATGAGTCAGGCCAACTGCTCCATACTCTCATGAAACAGAACGTTCTCAAATGTTCTGAGTTTTACTAAAATTACTCTTTAATTACATTTAGTGTTCATGTGTATTCTTTTTTGTGAGTGTGAAAGTTGTATTTTTCTGTTTAAGAACCACTTGTATTTTCTCAATGCCTATGAAGGGCTTAAGATTATTTTAATACCAAACAAATTTTCAGATGCCCAAAAAGATGAGATACCACATTTTTTAATAAACTTAAAGCCCTCTTGATAATTCCAAAAGCCCCCTTTCCCTGAATCCTGGACATAGGTGGTCAGTGGGCATTTGGATTCACTGCGATTGCTGGCTTTATGTTGCTGAAACAATCCTAAGATTCTCAGGTAGGCAAGTAATGACTATTTTCATAATGATACATCTACTCTTTACCAAGAAAAGTTCTTAATTTATGAAGATTTACTCGCTACTCTTGGGGCTTCATGTAAAATTTTATTTCTGCAAATCTTCCCCTAACATTCAGATTTAAAATGAATGCCGTGAGGCCTGTGAGATAGCTCAGTAGACTAAAGTGTCTACTTAGGCAAGCTCAGGCAAGCACAGGGAATGCAGTGCAATTTCTGGCACTATATGCCTCACCAGCCCTGCCCCGAGGGTGGGCTGAGACGGCCACAAAAAAAAATTAAAAATAAAAATAAAATATAATAATATTATTATATAATATTAATATTAATAATATCATATAATATTATTTCATGTTTTCTCATTATTTCTAAAATAATGCCTTGTCTTTGAGCTTTGCGCGCTTTTCTCAGACGTCCGTTTAACAATTCACTTTTGCTATCTCCTTCTTTCCAGCCAATGTTATATGCTCTGTGTGTGTGTGTGTGTGTGTGTGTGTGTGTGTGTGTGTGTGTAAAGGTATTCACTAATTTTTCA
>PVKN010041120.1:0-10607 GCA_004027915.1 Capromys pilorides
TTTTTTTTTTTTTTTTTTTTTTTGAGACAGGGTCTGGCTATGCAGTTCAAGCTGGCCTTGAGCTCACTTTTGTAGCCCGGGCTGTTCTCAAACTCGCACCAATCCTCCTGTCTCAGCCTCCCAAGTGCTGGGATTACAGGTGTGCGCCACCACGCCCGGCAAAATAAAGTAATTTATATAACAAAAATTTACTAATTTTTAGAAATGTGAAGATGATACATAGAACAGTGGGTTCAATTCAGAAAGCTCTGGGCCTGCAAATTCAGTAAAGGGCAAGCAGATAGAATGCAAAGCAGTGGCACTCAGCGATAATTCTGTGCAGCGCACAGGTTCAACACTCCATGCTATGCAGTGGTGCTACCCACGAAAACCCAAGCCAGCCCTGAAGCCCAACAAAGTGGCCCCAAGCTGCAGTGCAGGTGCAGACTCCCTGAGGTGCGGCTGCAGTGAGGACATAGATCCTGCCCACCTAAGCTGCTGATAGAAACCTGCAAAAGACACCAACCAGCCTCTGGTGGTAACACAAACAGCAAAAGGCTGAAGCACCACAGGAGGCAGCATGATAGCAGCTTTGGAACAGCGCAAGGGCTGGGCTGGAAGGGCTGGGCAACAGTCAGTTGCAGTGCAGTGAAGCAATGGGACAGAAATTCTCAATGAGGCGAAGGGACATCGGTCTCATAAGATGCAACAATAGAATGCAGATGTGCTGTCCCTAGGAACAGAAACAATGTGCCCAGTGTCATGCAAATGCACACTGCAGAAGTTCATGAGGGCAGAGGTGCAGGGGCAGTTGTGGTAACATGCCATCTGTTGAAGTGTGGTTGTGCAATGCATGGTGCTATGCTAAAGGCCAGGAGAGTCTACATGCTCAATGTAATGTGAACTGTCCAGCAGGACACTGCAGTGGGGAACAGGAATGGCGTTCTATGCAAACATGCAGTGTGGTTGTAGAGCCACAGGGGGAGGGGAAGGGCTGTGTGCAGAAAGCCAGAAGAATCCACCCCCTAATGCAACCCTGACTCCTGGTACAGTCCTACCACACAGAAGAGAGCTGCAAAGAGACAAACGGCAGGGCAACTGCAAGACAAAGGTTCAGCACAATGGGATAATGTGCAGGTGGAACATACAAGAACTCAAGAGAGACCTCCACCCGCCCACCCAATGCAATGCACAATCCACAGCAGTCAGGCGGCCCAGGACTGAGATGCAAAGCACCGCAAGGATGCTGGGTCCAAGAACCTCAGGTCCCACACACCTGAAGCACTCCAGAGCTGTAATGCAGTGCAGTTTTGTACTGTAAAGCAATGATGTGGCACACTGCAAAGTACTACAGAAAGAGCTTCAGATGTCTCTCAGGGACAAATAGGCAGGGAAAAAGAGTCCAGATTCCTAGAGCCCTGTACCTATGGAGCTGCTGGCTCAGTGCATAGGTTAGGAGCCCAGACCTCACCTGCTCCATGGGCTTCCTTCCCACCTTGACCCCCATCCTCCAACCTCTTCCACCCCAGTGACTCGCCAAGGGCAAAAGATAAAGCCACTGTCACCCACACGGCAGGCAGTCCAGAACTGAGCACATTGTCAAGGTATTTATATCTGAGCAGGGCCCCAGCGTGTTGGCAGGCAAACAATGAATTTAGATTCTGCTGAAATTTTTTTGGACAATTAAAGCTCATCCCCTGGCCCCTAGCCCAGTGATAGAGAGGGAGACCTCCTGGGTCAGACCCTGGCACAGAAAGTGAGATGAATAAGAAGGAGATGGAAGAGGAGAGCCAGACCCAACCAACCTGGTGAGTTACTCCCTCCCTAACCTCCCCACCACTGTCACCTCCTCCCAGGCCTGGATTTGTCAGAAGCTAAGGACAAACTTTTCAGAACACACAGAAGGACAATACATACTCATACATACACTTCATAGCAGTAACATAACATAATGATGCTTATGATGCTAGGACCTGCTCTAGATTAGTTACATATAAACATAAAATATCCTCACAGCAGCCGCATATAGGGTGTTCCCAGAGAGGTCAGTTCCTGACCAACTGTCACATAGCTAAGAGTGGTAGCACCAGGATTAGAATCCACATGGTGGGGCCCATGAGCCCATGCTTTTGACCAGCACACCCTAGGCACAAGCATACTTACATATACAACCACAAGGATACACACACAACCGCAGGGGTCCACAAACACACATAAACAATCGCCAGGGTACACACGAAGGCACATTCTGAGCAACACCATTCCCATCTCAGCTAAGATCCACCTAGCCTATCCAGATAAGCTTCTGACATCACCCAGTTGTCACCTCTTATCCCTCGTCACTCTCAGTTGTTCTCCCAACACAGCTTGCCCTCTCACTGTCAACTGTCCCATTCCCCAGATTTATGTCCATCCCCAGCTATCTCCCGGTCCCCAACAGTCTCCCAGCTCCCAGCTGTCACCACTACCCAGGTACGATCTTGCCCATCAGATACCTGCAACAAAACCCTTTTATGCTATCCCCACCCCAATCTTTCTCCCAGATTTTGCCCCCAAACTCTCCAATCTTAGCAATACTCCCCAAACCACCCATCATTTCCTTATATTTCTATTGATTCGCCACTAGGTCCTGAGCTCTGTACCTCGGAAATGTGCCCAAGCCCTCCTGAGTCGTCTAGTAGCAGCATCTATTAAGTTGGTCACATCTGGGGTCCTCCCCCAACCATTCCAAGGGATGGAAGCCCTTGCCTGGGGCCACACAAGGAAGTACACTACCCCACCCAGTCGTGCCCTCCAGGGCCACAGAATGATGCACTTCACTGACACCTGCCCCAAACACAGCCCTGGAGGCCAGAGAAGACAAAGGTAACACTGAGTACTCAGGAGACTTCTGGCCTAGTAGGGAAAGGAGACAGAAAACAAAGTCATGTGGTCATTCAAGCATTCAGGGAGAAATCTGATCACTGTCTCCATCTGACCAACTGCCTCAGGAGGAGCTGTGAAGGCTTCAATGTGCAAGGACCATGGAGGTGGATGTGAGAAAGGAGAAGGCAGCTCCCAGCAGAAGGCACAGCATGGGCAAAGGCAGAGAGGTGTGAAAGGGCCTGGCAGGCTCTAGAGTCCTGGGTCATAAGGCAGAGAAGCAGGGGTGGGCTCAGGGAGGATAGGCAGACTGTGAGGCTACCCCTGAAAGAACTAGCTGATCATGCAGGATTGCATCAGCCCTGTGAGGGTTTGGGCCTGGCCAGGGCACTGGGGAACCTTCTGCTTCTGTCTAGGGCAAGTACATGGCAGCATCCTGCACCCACAGGATGGCTGTGCCCTGTGTCCACAGGGCATTCCTATCACAAGTGGTGGAAGCTACTGAGTCAGAGGCTGAGGGCAGAAAAATGACAAAGGAATGGCTACTGTACCAGCCCTGGTGAGAAATGATGTGCCAACAGCACCTTTCCCAAGGGCTACTAAGTGAAGGTCCATCCAGACCAGCCTCACTCCTGGGGCATCGCAGGCCTCACCTCCCGCCCCACATACAGCCAGCACTGCTGCAGAACTTTCCACCCAGGTGGAAATGTCCCCTACCTGCCCTGACTGGGGTGATGACAGCCATTAGCAACGTGCAACTCTTGAGGGCTTGAAGCCTGACTAGTGCAACTGAGGGATTAAATTTTTACTGTAATCACATTTAACTAATTTAAGTTCATTAGTCACATGTGACTCAGGAGCTGTTATGCTTCAGAGTGCGGGTAGAGTCTTCCATCCATGCAGAAAGAGGCATTGAATAAGAAAGCTCTGGACGGAGGAGCCACAGAGGCCCAGAACCAGGATGGGCCCACCTGCACTGCACTGCCCCCTGTACACCCCGACCCTCCCACACCCAGGATGGACTCCCTGCCCCAGAAATAAAGGCACTGCCACTTAGACAGTGCATCAACTTCATCAAGAGGACACTCGACTCTGCACACACCATTGGACTTCCACATGACCCCCAAGTTCCCCAATTACTGCTTCCCTCCTCTAAACAGACTCTGCCACACCAGGGTGGCCAGAAGGTTAGACTCCCTGACTGGCCACCCAGATCCCCTGTATCCCACACCCCAATCATACACACTCGCCTCCTGTGGCTACTCAGGTTTGAGCCTCACACCCACACACCTCTGTGGGCCTTCCCCATCCCCACTTGCAAGAAGCACTGCAGGAAACAGCTTCTTCTCCCTTCTTTCCTGCTCCAAAGCATCCAGGACCTAGACTGTGACCTGCCCACCCCAAGATCTGGGGCTGAGGGTTTGAGGAAGTGGGCCTAGCCCACACAGTCCCTTCTCTCCCCCTCCTCCTCCTCTGACGCTCACACTGACCGTTGGTACTCAAAGCCTTACCAACGGTCCAGGCCTCCTCACAAAGAGCTTAGCCTGGAGACTGGACAGGCCTTGTGACTGCTGGGGGTGGGGCAGAGGCCAGGAGAGGCAAGGGAGGAAGATGGAGGTGTTGGGGGAAGGGGTCTAGCAGCAGGGGACTTCTCCCTTCAATTTCTGCCAGAGACTTAACTCTTCAACTCACAGCTCCCAGATGAGGCTTTCAACATGGACTTTTCAAGAAGGACACCATCCCCCAGCAGAATTTTCCAGATTCTTGGAGGGAAAACCTATTCCTTTCATCTCGACCTTCAGTGGAGTCAATGCGCCCTCATCTGGCATTTCCAGCTCTGAACTTGACCCACTTGACTTCATTCATTCTCTCATGCCACATACATTTACTTAAGCCGCATGGCCCAGGCCCCCAGGGGCGTCCGGGTCCCTTTCCTCACAGAACTTACAACCCGTTACAGGAGACAAGACTGACAAACTGTAATTATGATAATTATAAGGCTGTGTAAAATCCAAGCAATCCCCACCCTCCCCTTCCTGGGCTAGGACAAAAAATAACCAGGGAAGGTTGCAGGGAAGAGGCAAGGTCTAAGCTGAGAGCTGACAGTTACAGGGTTCACCTGGGAAGAGGTGTGGTTAGAGAGTTCTGGGGAGAAAGCACAAGTGGGGAGAACAGATGGTGAGCAGGGGGCATCCAGGGGACTCTGGCGAGTGTGTGAGGCTAGAGGCTCACAAAATGGTGGGGCTGGACAGGCAGGTGGAGGCTAAGCAAGCCACACTGCCAGTAGAAGGAGGGAAGCCTCAAAGCCATGGGAGTCTTCAAAAGGGTTAAGCCAGCATTTCAAACATGCATTTTAGGAAGACCCAAGGCACTGAGGAGGGAAGAAGCTGAGCCTTCCTGTAGGTGGAAGATGGCTGAGGACAGAGAAGTGAGGACACATGAGAGGGACCTGAGGGAACCGGGAGAAGAGACATCCATCAGCTGTGCAGAGGGGGAGCTGGAGGAGGGAAGGGAGGGGAGGGGAGCATAAAGGGCCCCCAGCAATGCAAGCTAACCCAGCCCTGTATGCAAAGGCCTCCTCACAGCCCAGGCTAGCATGGAAGGGTAGTAGCGCGCCTCCAGCAATCCCATCCTGGAGTTTCCCTGCCACCAGAGCTAGGCAGGAGACTGCCCACAAGCTCAGTGCCCCTCACCCCACCCTGGCCACTCTTTTTGCTTCCTGCCAAGCCCCCTTCCCCTGCCCCAGGAAGAAGGTGTGCTGCCAGGACAAGCCTTTATTGCCCAGATTGTCCCTCATTCCTGCTGCCCACAACTCCAGTGACTGCAAGGACAAAGGGCTGACGTACCATGGAACGAGTCATGGAACAAGTCACTGCCAGGTGGATGCAACTGAAAGACATCACCCAGTAGCCTCCTTTCAGGGCAACCAGCCCAAGAAGCAAGCAAGGAACAGGGCTGACTCTTCCTCCCCCCGAACTACAGGATTCTGAATTACGCTGGTAACTTCAGAAGTGACTTGCCCAAGCTCCCACTGGCAAGGAGACTGGAACACAGAAGCAGAATTGAACCCAGGTCCCTGTGGCTTCAAATCACAGCCTTTGGAGCTTTGCAACAATCATTAGACTTGTCTTTTATTCCATCTGCTAAGCAACCACACACCATCACTAAGGCCCTGAGTCAAATGAGGAAACCCAGGAGCTCAGAAAGCAAGTGACTTGCTCCAGGTCCCACTCCCAAACCTCAATTCCAGACAGGCCCCAAGGCCAGGAGTTAGGGCGCTTGGGCCTTCTGGAACCTAGGTGATCATTGCTGGTGGCATTGTGGGTGTTCAAGGAGCAAAGTATACTTGAGGGTTAACAAGTTAACTTGAGGGCGGAGGTAGGAGCAAAATTGCCGCAGGGCATTTGGGAGGAGTTGGGGAGAACCGAGCATCTTGGCCATCCTCTTGAGTACCAAGAGGTCAAAGCTGAAGCTGCTGGAGAGGCCTCGACTCAGAGCAGTCGGCCAAGTCGACCAGGAGCCCAGGGAGCTCAGCCGGGACGCCCCAGCGGCGAAGGAAGGGCGGTGAACTTGATCCCGAGACCCACCGCCAGGCAGTCTCTCCAGGGGGCTGAGTCGGCCGGCGAGGCGGGATCCTGCCCGGCGTCTCTCCGTTACTCCGCGCGGGGCGGCAAGAGTTGGGAGAGGGCGAGCACAGAAGATAGGAGGCCCGGACGAGGGCAGGCCTAGCAGAATGTAGTCGGGGAGAAGGCCCGGCGATGAAGGGGCGAGGCCTCGGGGGGCCGTGGGACACGCGCGCACGGGAGCACGCACACACAAGCACACGCGACACACAGTCCACTGCACACACTACGCTGCGTGCACGAACACAGACACGGCTCTGGATACACACGTTAGACAC
Source organism: Capromys pilorides (assembly GCA_004027915.1). Taxonomy (NCBI): domain Eukaryota; kingdom Metazoa; phylum Chordata; class Mammalia; order Rodentia; family Capromyidae; genus Capromys; species Capromys pilorides. Next base: position 6,743 of record PVKN010041120.1, read on the forward strand.
GCGATCACACACATCCTGCCCCCCCATCGACCTCAGACTCGGAAACGCACCCAGAGAACGCGACCACACCAAGACAGAGCGCGGAGAAACAGGTACACATTCACTCACACACACACACACACACACACACACACACGCACACGCACACGCACACGCACATAGCTGGCCTGGCCAGCGCAGAAACCGCACAAAGTTGCACAACAGACCAGAGAGCGTCCCGGGGGAGCCCAGCGTCAGCTGAGGCTCCGGAGTGCGCTGGAGGGGGCGCCTTTCCGCACCCCGAAGCCGCAGCCCTGCCGGGCCCCGAAGCCCCGCGTCCCCCCCCACTTCGCCCCCGCGAGCGCCCTAAGGCCCTCCCCGCCAGGCCAGTCGCCCCGCAGCCGAGGCGCCGCCTCGGATTCGCCGCCCGCCAGCGCCGCGCCGAACTTGCGAAACAACAAACAGCCCGACATGTCGGAGTCGGCAGCCGCGGCCCCGTCCTTCCTCCCGGCTCGCCTAGCCTCGCCTCGCAGCCGGGGCTCCGCCGAACGCGCAGCCGAGGGGCGCAGCCGCGACAACTTGTTCCAGCCGGACGCGCCGCACGCGCGCGCACACACACACAACACACACACACGCCGCCACCCCCTCGGGCCCGGGCACACTCGGCCCCGGCCCCGCCGCGCACCACAATTCACAGCATTCCTAGACACGCAGTCAGCGCACACGGACACATTCGCGCGCACAAACACACACACACACACACACATCCGCCCTAGACACCCTCTCGCACACGCATTCCCAGCACAGTCGGCATTCACCCGGACCCACAAGGCCCCCAGAGGTGCGCACCACACACCCCGGACACTCCCACACGTACACACAAAACACACGGTGCCCCAGTACACACGTTCCGGACCCATTCCGACGACTGCACACGAACACAGGTCTCACAAGCATACACACCACAAACGCGTTCCCGGATCCACACTCGGGTGGAATCACACAGCACTTCCAACACACGTATAAAACAGAACACAACCCATTCCCAGACGCACAACAAATAGCACTCTTGGTCTCGGCACACAAAATGTAAAACAAATTCAAACACATTTAGCAGATACAACTCCAGCCACACAATCAAACTCCGATGCACACAGCAGATACACAACCTACTTGGCCGCACAAACACTACCCACAAGCAGACACACAAGACAGCGCACATTCAATGTCTCGATGCACACACACACACAACATTCGCCCCAACATATTCGCAGACACAAAATACACAGAGCATCTTTTTTCTCCACACAAAACTACAGGCACACAATGTTCGTAGTCACACATCTCGGGTACCCGACTGCACACCCTCCACTCTGGTACACACAGGGCACGCTCTCGACGCGCAGTCACCCAACACTCGCACTTTCCTCGAGCTACGCCACGGGCCCCGGGCGCTCGCGGGGCAAGCCTGGTCGGATCGTCGAGCGCTTACCTGCTGGAGTCTCGGTCTCCGGGGCGCAGAGCTGGAAGGTGAGCACCAGGACAAGCGCCTGGGCGCGGGCCATGGCCCGGGCGCCACCGACTGCCCCGGACCCCGGGGCAGGGGCCGAGGCGCCGCCGCCGGAGCCTGAGGAGCCGGAGCCCGAGCGGAGCAGCGCGGCGCAGAGCGGGACTGGCGCCGAGTCCGGGGAGCGGGAGCCCGAACAAGCGGGGCGCTGACGTCAGGCCCGGCCGTAGGTTCTGCGGTCTCGGGGCGTCCCCTGCTGGCCGTGGCGCTTGCAGTTGCCGAGGTCCCACCGCCTGCCTGTCCTGCCGAGCCCTTCCCCCACCCAAGCACCCCTGCCTGGAGGTCGGATGGCCCTGCTTGGATGTCCACTGGCCTCTGCACGCACCTGGCTCCAACGTCCTCATTGCCCATTTCTAGCTCCTGCACAACGCTCTCAAGGACAGCGACCCAGGGATACATTTCAGTCCCATGGTGCTGGAGTTCCCCCTACCTGGGCCTCCCAACATGAACTCATATCTGCCCCCCAGGACCAGCCATTCATCACTTACCTCATCACGTTTCTTTGTGAAACGCTGGCTTTCACAAAGTTCTTCCTTTCCATAGCATGAAATCCACCTCCCTCGCTAACCCTTACTGGTCCTACTCTACCCTCTATAACACGGATTGAGTGCACTTGGGCCTCCACCCAGGAGGAGCTTCTGCATGACAATTGGAAAACTAGTTTCCATTGCTGTCAGTCCAGCCACCTCCTATGTGCTCCCACCCCACCCCCACCCCTGCCAAATTCACTCCATCTCCTTCAAAACCCATTAGACATGTATCGTTGTATTCCCATTGTGACACTGAGGAAACTAAGGTACAGGAAGAAAAGGTGACTTTTCCAAGGTTATGCATTAGTATGAGGCAGCATGAAGATTTCAATAAAGCTTGTGTAGGTGTAGCTTGAATTGAATAGTTGCCGAGACCCACTTGGAAGCCCACTCACTTCCCAAATACTTACAGGTATTGATTCATTTATTCAACAATGACAATAGGCCACGTTGGAGATCGAAAACTAACCAAAAACTCCCTCCCTTCATGGAGCTTACATTCTAGAAGGAAGGAAAGAATGAACAACGATAACTTAAAGCCTTTTCTCTGATATATATCCCTTATAACAGTCTCATATGCCAGAAAACTTGAGGAGACAGGGATTGTTGCAGCTCAAAACAAAGCACGACCATGTGATGGGTTCATTGCTGTCTCCACCTCTACAAGGCAAGCTCCTCTGAGGAAAGACTGTCTCGTAACCCAAGCCCTGGTATCTGGCATGGAGTCGAGTCCAGTCAATATTGGATGGATGGGTAAATAATAAATGGATATACACTGTCACAGTGTTTGCCTTCATGACACTTACACAACAGCAAACAAGTAAATGTATAATTACAACATGAGATGCGCACTCTAAAGAAAAAAAAAATGGAGTACTATGTTAAAGGAAATGGGAAGAGAGATTTCTTCAGACAAGGTGGTCCAAGAGGGCTTCTCTGCGAAGAGACATGATGCCAGTAAGTAAGACCGAGGAGTCAGCCTCTGCAAATCAGCACGGAGCACTGTAGCCAGAGGAGACAGTGTGCACAAAGGCAAGAGCTGTCAGGTCAGAGGCAGCAAGGAGGCCAACGCACCCAGAGGGGAAGGAGTATAGAGGAGCTGCAGCTGAAAAGCTCAGCAGAGCTTCAGGTCCTGCAAGAAACTATAAGCAGGGAAGAAGTTTAGGTTAAACCCTAAGAACAATGGGAAGCCACTGAAGCATCAAGCAAGGAGCAATAACTTCTGATCTCCAATTATAGAGCCTAGGAGGTCAAGATCTATGTGGGCCCTTGCTGGTCTCTGCCTCTTCTCCTTGCAAGTTCAAACAAAGGTCAGGACTCCTAGAAGCTGTCCTAGGGCTAGATGAGGCAGAGCTGAGCCTTTCTGGGCTCTTGGTCTTCTCTCTGAAGAGCTCCAGACTGAGATGCAGAAGAGGACAAAAGACAAGAACCACAGGCAGCGGATTCAACATAGAGTCAAAAGGAGGTAGAGGTAAAGGAAGGAAAAGTGATGAGAAACAGAAGCAAATTCTGGGGCTTTTGGGTTACCTCAGTGGTTTAAGTGCCTGCGCGGGCAATCCCACTCAGGTACAGAGGACAGTGGTTCAATCCCCACACCCACCCTTAAGGCAACCTGAGCCAGCCCCCCAAAAACACCCTTCTCAGAAGTAAACTCTAACCAGGTGTAGTAGCACATGCCTGTAATCCCAGAATGTGGGAGGCTGAGGCAGGAGCATCTATGTGAGTTTGAGGCCAGCCTCAGCTACAAAGGGAGCTCAAGGCCAGCCTGAACTGCATAATGAGACTCTGT
>PVKN010041121.1:0-10606 GCA_004027915.1 Capromys pilorides
CATGTGGTCAGCTGAGGCATGCACTCCTACTAACTTCCTGCTTCACCGTCCCCCAGGTATAGTCTGAAGTCCACTTGGCTCCTGAGGGTTAGCTCCATGCCAGTATTTAGAGCAGCAGCACGGGAGGGCAGGCAGAGGGACTTCTGAACAAAGGCCTGGGCCCTTCTTTCAGGATTCATCCTGAAAGTTCCACGTGTCAGTGCCCTCTCTTATCCATTGGAGATTATTCAAATAATCGCACTGAGCTTTAGGGTAAGTTTAGAAACGTGAAATCTTTCTTCTAGGCATTCTATTAATGTAGTCTAAAAAACAGGGCAATGAGGAATAAGTAGCATTCTGCCACTATTTACGATGGCTTAGAGTTCACAGATGCATCATTTACTAGGACCTTGGAGGGTTGGCAGCCATGTCAAAGCACACACCTGGGGTGCCAGATACATTTTGGCATTACCCAAGGCGAGACCATGAAGGAGTCAGATGATTTCCAGGGATCTGGAAGAAGACAGGCACTGGGCGACTCATGGGTATCGAGTCTGGGGCTTTGAAGATCGAAGTGGGAAGGTCTGAAAGAGTTCTGGCTCCACCTATAGCTCTAACCACACCTTCAGCTCTGAATCCTTCAGTGGATTAATTCACAGATGAGTGTAGCTCTACGTAGCCAATCACCTTCCAAAAGACCTACCTCCATACCCAGGAAGCTGTGGGGTCATATTCTAGATCTAAACCAACCCAGTGATCTTAGATTGGCCGGTCTCCAGAAGTGTAAGAAATGAATTTCTCTTATTTATGCAGAACCATGTCTCAGGAACTAATCTCTCTCTCTCTCTCTCTCTCTCTCTCTCTCTCTCTCTCTCTCTCTCTCTCTCTCTCTTTCTTTTGTTCTTTCAACAGTGTCTTGTCACACACCTCAGACTGACTTTGAATTCACTATGTAGCCCAGGCTGGCCTTGAACTCATGGTGATCCTCCTGCCTCGGCTTCCAGAGTGCTGGGATTACAGGTGCACCCCCATGCCTGGCTTCAGGAACTGTTGTTATAGGAATGCTAATGGACTAAAACAGGTGGACCACGGGAGATAGCTCCATGGCATAAGTGCCTTCCTGGCAAGTGCAAGGTCATGAGTTTGCGGGACCGGGGTCCTGCAGAAAAAAAAAAAAAAAAAAAAGGCAGGTGGAATTGATTTAAGAAACCATGTCTCTTTTTTAGAAAAAGCAGAGAAGTCAAGGAGGGAGCTAGGATTTAAGAACAAGCACTGAGAATGCAGCACAGCTGGGACCTCAAGTGCAAGGGTCGGGAAAGGAGGCCTTTTTCCCAGAGCCTTTCTCAGGCTCCTTGGGCCTTTTTGTGTGAAAATGACCAAGCGGGTTTATTACAGCAGCTTTGGCGCCCTAGGATAGGCTCGATTACTGATAAACAGCCCAGAGAAACCATAGTAATCTAGAATGTAGATAGGAAGGTTCTGGTAGACATCATGAGTCCAGGCTCAAAGGTCAGCACAGAGTCCAGACAAAGTCAGCCAGAGGCAAGGCAACCGGTCAGCGGGTCTGGGGTGACAACAGCCAATGGGTAGCACCCTCTTCCCCAGTCGAGGCCTTTGCTTCCTGGCCCCTTGGAACTGTGTCTACTGTGTGTGGGGTAGTCTGTAACCAGAAGCCGGGTCAGAGGCCTGCAGGTCTGGCCCTCTCTGGTTTAGGCTTGCAGAGAGAAGAAATGTAAGCTCCACTTCTCAACTTCAAAAGGTTAGCCCTGAATTTAGGTCAGAGCATTGCAGCAGAATTACCATTTCTTCTGGCTTAACCACATTCTAGAAAGAAACATATTTGTACAAGGGCCAGGTGAGATCAGGAGGAGACAAAATGAGACAGAAAAACCCTGCGCAGCGGTTTTTCTGTGACACTAATTATGTATCATTTCCTCTCATGCCAACCAATTCTGTGACACCATCTGACTGTCCCATAATTTGTTGTGACTCAGAAAAAATGACACATGAAGTATGGCACTTCAGGCTTCGGAAGAAGGCGGCACAAAGCTAAGTGCCCCTTTGACCTCTGCCCCCCTGTCCCTTGCTCTCTTTTCTTCCCACAGGCACGTTATAGGAACTAGAATTTGTCTTCCTCAAGGGGGTTCATACGAACCAGAATTTTATTCCTCCAAAGTAAATCTGTAAGCCTAAAAATAGTAGTCATCTGTCTTAGAGCTTGCCACAGAGATTCCCTGGCTTATCTTGTCTGACAGAAGATCAAAGGGCCTGATTCTGCAAGGGGCCCTGCCCATACCCAGGAGGAAAGAATGCTGCCCTGAAGAACCTAAATAGACAGATCTTGCTGGGTTTCTGCACTCAGAGGGAACCTTCTGTCAGGGCACCTTCCTATACCATTGTCCTTGTTTCACTTCTTCTAAGCATAAAAATAAGGCGATTACTGCATCTGTAGATCTTCATTCTGCAGATCCACATAAAACTTGATTAAGAGATGGGCATGATGGTGCAGCCCTAGAACCCCAGTGCTCAGGAGGCTGAAGCAGGAGGATCACCCTGAGTCCAAGACCACTGAGGTCAAAGCCAGCCTGAACTACGTAGTGAAACCCTATCTCAGAAAACAAAACAAAACAAAAAACTATTTTGATTGAAACATGTTTTTTTTTTTTTTTTTCCCTCTTACATCGTCTTTTTTAGAGAGCTATGTGCCATGACCTTTATGACAGATGAGGAAAGGTGCCACTCCTTTTAAATTCTGACACTACCTACCTGGACTCAGGGACAGACTCCCCAAGCTAAGGGTTCGCGCCCACTGACTACTGCCCTACTTTGTACACCAACCGCAAAGCGGGTGCCCAAGCTTTCCACGTTTCTGTCCACTTGACTACAAATTTTAGAGTTCCCAGGACCTCCACTTAGGTTTGGTAAGTTGCTAGCAGGACTCACAGAAATTAGGGAAAGACTGGATTTATGTTCATTGCTGTATTATAAAGGACACCACTGAGGGACAAGCAAATGGAAAAGGTTCCCTGGACCAAGTGTAGGAGTAGGTGGAGCCTCCATGCCTTCCCAGTGCATAAATGTGTTTGCCAATTTGGAAGCTGTCTTAGTCACATTTCTCATTGCTGAGACAAAAATACCAGAGGCCTAAAGTTAGAGGAGGAAAGGTTTATTTCAGCTCCAAATCTGTAGATACTGCAGTCCATAGTCAGCTGGTTCCATGTAGGGGAGCATGGCAGAGGGGGATTGTAGAGGAGAAATAGTCCATGGTGCAGTCTGAGGGAGGCAGCAGCAGCAAGCAGCTGCAGCCAACCTCACTCTCCCTTTTATGCCACCCATGCTGCAAGCCTTTTGGCTGGTGCCACCCAGCGCTCTGCTACTTTTAATTCCAATCATCGGTTAATACAGTATCCACACACCCTTCATCATACATCCTCATCCACCCAGCTGTGAAGAGCCCCAGTGCTGAGCCCATGAAGCTAGATACAGGCCGTACAGAACCGGGAACTCGTATTACTTGGGGTTTTGCTGCTGTTGAGGTTTTGTTAGGTAGGTAGGGTTGATTAAAGCATTGGCCGCCGGAGGCTGAACTCCACCTCCTGCCCCGTTCTCATCCCCCTTTCTGGTGGTCAGATCCCATCCTGAAGCTACCAAGTCCCTCCCACTTCACAAATTATCTCGTTCATGTAGTGGTTGATGCACTGTGCCAAGTTGAGAAGTTTAGAAGTTTAATGAAATGACTCAGCAGGGGGCCAGCGCCCTCACTTTGTTAACAGCCTGAGGAGGGCAGGAGATGGTGTGAGTGCTGTGCCTGCCCTGGGAAGGCAGCCTGCCTAAAACATAAGGGAGGAAGAGAGGCTTGCTGTCCCCCATTTTGCTTTTGCTTCTTTTGTGGTCTTCTACTGCCCTGACCTGCTGCCTCTGCACCATGCCACGGAGCCAGCTGACTATGGACTGAAACCTCCACGAACTATGAGCTAAATAAACCTTTCCTTTCTTAATTTTGAGTGTTGGGCATTGTGTCTCAGCAAGGAGAAAAAAGTAACCAAGACAATTACCACATAAACTTTTTATCTCTCAGGAGATTCCAAGGGTATTTTAGGGTTCCATGCCAGCTACCAGGGATAAAGACCAAATATTTTAAAATAACATGTGGACCCCATCTAGAGTGTACCAGGTACTCTGTCTTCAGTGGTAACCAGGTCACAGAACAGGAAGGAGAAACTTCCAGATAGGACAGTGATTCTCAGACTTCAGGATCCACAAAATATGCTGGGAAGCCAGTGTCCCCAACTCGGTGACTCTTTGCAGTAAGTCTGGGGTTGGACCTGAGCATCTAGTTTTAAATTACTGGCCTCTAAGAACCATGGAGGTACTTTTCCCACCCCTGCCTTCCCAGCATGATTCCTTCCCTGAATGCTGTTCACGCAGGCTCTGGAGGAAGGGCCCCATATCTGACCATAGGTCTGACTTCCCCTACTCAAGCAGTAGGAAGAATGATGGCCAGGAATGGAGGGCTTGCAGTGGTCTCCAGGTAGCCTTTCTACCTACAGCTTCTCACAGGGGCCAAGATACCCCTATGGTCATGGGACTCCCTTTACTGAAATCCTCTACAAGCTTCCTGTTTTTCCTGACACAAGACTTAAATTATATAAAACTTCAAACAACTTGGCCCCGATTTCCAGAGTCATCTCCATTTCTTCTGCTGCCTATGTTCATGGAGCACACATATTCTTGTTGGGTTTCTTATTTGTTTGTTTTGTTTCCTTATTCTGAGACAAGGCTTCACTATGTAGCTCAGGCTGGCCTTGAACTTGTGGTAATCCCGCCTCAGCCTCCTCAGTGTTGGGATTATAAGTGAACCACATGTTCTTCAGGCCTCTGAGTCTTTGCACTGTTCTTTCTGCCTCATTTTTTTTTTTTTTTTTCCTTTCTTCATTCTTTAAGGCCTAGCTCTGTAAAATGCTTCTTTGTTAAGGGATGGCACCGATTATAAGGAAGACATTTTAAATTTAACTTAAAAAGTTGTTTAATAAATTATATAGCAATTTAAAGCCTAGCTACCTGTAAGTGGTCTCTTCTCTATGCGAGAAGCAGCCTGTGGACTTCAAAATAAATCTCTTGGGCTGGCAAGATAGCTCTGTTGACTCAGTGCCTCCTTAGGCAAGCACCAGGACCAGGATTAGACCATAAACCATGCTGGCCCACCCACAGGTGCTCTGAGCCGGCCACCGAGTCCGGGCATGGTGGCACGCTCCTCTAATCACAGTGCTGTGGTGGCTGAAAGCAGGAGAATCACTGAGTCTGAGCTGCGGAGTGAGATCTTGTATCAAACACATACATAAACAAATAAATAAATCTCTTTGAACATTGGTATATTTTAATAACTTCAAGATATAGGGCCAGCCAGCTAGCTCAGTAGACTGAAGTGCCTTTTAGGCAGAGCAGGGGGGACTGGAGTTTGATCCCTGGCATCACAAGCCATGCTGGCCCTGCCCCTGGAGTGCCGTGAGCTGGTGATTGAGACTGAGAGTGGTGGCGCACCTGTAATCCCAGTGCTTGGGAGGCTGAAAACAGGAGGATCACTACAAATCCAATCTGCGTAGTGAGATCCCCATAGACCCTGTACATCCTGTACTAAATACGTTAAAAAATAATAATAATTTCGAGATATGAAAGTCTTATCATTGGCTTGCTTGGAGTGCTCATGGTCACAAGTAACAAGATACTTGTTTATAACAGCAGATAATAGTAGGTTAACAAAGGGCAGTCTTATTTTTCTTTCTTTTGCAGTAGGAGTTATTGAACCCTAGACTTCATGCATACTAGGCAAATGCTTCACCGCTCAGCTTTTATTTATTTATTTATTTATTCATTCATTCATTCATTCATTCACTCACTCACTCACTCATGGGCACCATTTTGCTTAATTGCTCAGGCTAGCCTCAAATTTGCCATCCTGCTTCTCACCTTCCCAAGAAGCTAGGAGTACAGGCACACGCCTCCGAGCTGGCTGTCTTAGCTACTTTCCTTGTTGCTGAGACAGAACATACAACACCCAAAGTTAAAGGAGGACAGATTTGTTAGGCTCAGAGTTTGTGGAGCTTTCAGCCCATAATCAGCTGGCTCCAATGCAGGCTTGTAAGACAGCGGGGCATCACAAAGTAGCCAGGAGAAAGGCAGCAGGCAGCAAGCCACAGGGGACAACCGACAAGTCTTTCTGTCCCTTGTCTGTCTCTCTCTTTCTTGCTCTCTGTATGTAGTACAGGGCCTGCAAGGTCTCACTTCACAGATCAGTCTCGTAATGATCCTCCTCTTGTCAACCTCCCGAGTGCTGGGATTACAGGTGGACACCACTGCACCTCGTCTCAGTTGCCTTCTCAGCATGCTCTAAGGCCTGTCATAGCGAGGCACACCAGGGATCGAACCCCAGTCCCTGCATCTGCCTAGGCAGGCGCTTAGTCCGCTGAGCTACCTGGCTGGCCTTGTCCTTCTTCTCTTATCCAGGCCACCCACATACAGAGCAGGAAGCACTCACATCCTTGATCCCAGCATTACACACCCTGGATCCAGCCGCCTCTGACAAGGCCCCACCTGTGACTCGTGCGGCTTTGAGGTACATCAGCTTTACTTTTCTTAAATAATGAGAGTCCAGAGTTGAATACTCCAGCACTGCCACAGCTGCTAAAAAGCTAAAACAAGGGCCAAAGGTCTTTCGAGTCTTTTTCTACTCTGCCCTGGCTCTTGGCTTTTTATCCTCGTTCTGATACTGATGTAAGCAGCTCCCGGGTGCCTCTCTAGGCCACATAGCTGCTTCCGCACAGATTTGTAGAGACACAGAATTACAAACGCTCAACTCCAAATTCAAGGTCTGATTAGAAGGAAACTTTAAAATAAAGGAAAGACATTTCCAGGACTGCTACATGACAGTACCTGGGGCAGATGACTTCTCTGCTGTACCAGTGGGGCCAGTCCCATTTTAAGTGTTACTTACAAGACCCAACCTGCTAGAATGAAAATGAGCAAGGTGGTATAAGACTCTAAGACTCGGAGTGATAGTTTTCACTGTTGTTGTACCATTCTCTCAAGCTGTCATATCCTGCTCTGCTTTGTACCCGGCTTGTCTCTAGATAAGAGAAAGAAAACAGGAAATGGGGCAGCTATTGAGCGATGCAAACAACTATAACTGCAGGGTTCCTGGACTGAGGGTTCTCGATAGAAGCTTGAGGACCTGAGGGAAATTTGTGCTTAGTCATTAGAAAAGAAAACTGGCTAACGGAAATGAGGGCACATTGCAACAAGCTGTTTTTGAGTTACATGCCACTATAAGCAGAGCTCTTACCTCTGAAGACCACAGGCTTGGTTGTTGTTTATTTGTTTAAATTATAAACTATTGAATCTTATTATGTAGCTCAGGCTGGCCTTGAACTCATAGCCATCCTCCATCTTCCTGCCTCCTAAGTGCTGAGAATACAGGCGTGTGCCAACCTGCCTGTTCCCCCTGCCTTTAATTATGGTCAGTGCAATAGAAAAGCATGTACCAGATTACCATTGCATGTATTTAAATGAATCAATTCCTTAGTGGATATTTTAATAACTGATTTCTTCATCTCCTAAGATACATCTCTATTATAAAATATTTTTCCAATTTTATTGTATGTATTTTTGAGAATGATTTTTTTTTTTTTTTTTTTTTTTTAGTTGGTTCAGGCTGCCTTAAGGGTCAGTCAGGTAAGGCTTGTGGAGCTGGAGATTGAACTCTGGTCCCCTGTGCCTGACTCTGTTTGCCTGAGGAGACTTTAGTTTGGTTTGATTTATTTCATTGTTTGAAACAGGAGTCTCACTGTAAGGGCTGGTGAGACAGCTCAGCAGACTAAGTGCCTGCTTAGGCAAGTGTGGAGACCAGGGTTTGATCCCTAGCACTACATGCCATGCTTGCCCTGTTGCTGGGTACTCTTAGCTGGTGGTGTGCACCTGTGATCCCGGCGCTGGGGAGGCTGAAAGCAGGATGATCACTATGAGTCTGAGCTCCATAGGGAAACCCTGCACCCAATGCATAAATTAAAACAACAACAACAAGAGCCTCACTATATATTTCAGGCTGGCCTTGAACTTGCTGCCTAGCCCAAGCTGACTTTGTGCTTGTGGTGATCCTCCTGCCTTGACCTCCTGAGTGCTCCAATTTTAAAAGTTGATAAATAAGGAAGTTATACTTCTGGTTTCTAGATGGGATAGGATTTTTAATGATAGTAATAGTTTTTTTCTGATATTTTTCTTATTCTTTTGTTATTGTTGTTGCTATTATCAATATTTCTGCTGCTGGTGATTGAGCCGAGGGCCTTCACACAGTTACATCCATCATTTTTATTCTTATTTTTGTTTTGAGTCTAGATGTCGTAAGTGGCTAAATTGTTTCCTGCCAAGGTCCAGCCTCAGCTTCCAGGGAACGACAACGTGAGGAGAGAGAAAAGCGAGCAGTGAAGAAGAAAGACTCAGAGAAACATAGTAGGGTTAGGGGGGAAGAAGAGTGTGTCTCTTTGACCCAGAGCAAAATCAGGAGCCTTTATTGATAAATGAGTGATTACATACAAGACTAACAGATGTGATTTTTTGCCTATAAGTAAAAAACAATTTAAACTTTGATTAATATGAGTCCACACTATAGACTAGGAGTAGTCATGGCAACTTAATCAACCATTGTTCTTTCTGTTCTGATTATTTCTACCCTACCGAGACTCTTAGCTCTGGGGGGTGCTTTCACACTGCCTCAAGGTCTTGACTCTACACTTCCTTGTTATTGTTCAATATTCCTAGCTCCTTCCACCACAGCAACCATTGAAGAACAGGAGCCATGGTCCTCCACTGTCCCATGGCCCTGGGCCTCAACAAGGGCCACACCAAAAGGTGACTAAGAATGTGAGCAAACCAAGGCACAGCTGCCATCGCGGGCATCTCACTAAACACACCAAGTTCGTGTGGGACGTGATCCAGAAGGTGGGCGGCTTGTCCCCCTACAAGCGAGCAGCGTGCCATGGAGCCACTCAAGGTCTCCAAGGATAAGCGCACCCTCAAGTTCATCAAGAAGAGGGCGGGGACCCACATCCACGCCAAGAGGAAGCGTGAGGAGCTGAGCAACGTGCTGGCCACCGCGAGGAAGGCAGCTGCCAGGAAGGACTGAACCCTTCTGGAATAAAGCTTTGCAGAAAATAAATGAATAAATAAATAAGTAAACGAATAAATAAATAAATAAATAAATAGCCAGGCGTGGTGGCGCACGCCTGTAATCCCAGCACTTGGGAGGTTGAGGCAGGAGGATTGGTGCGAGTTTGAGACCAGTCTGGGCTACAAAAGTGAGCTCCAGGCCAACCTGAACTACATAGCAAGACCCTGTCTCAAAAAAACAAAAGAAGAAAAGATAGATAGATGAAAGGACTTTATGCGCTTGATTATGTTATGCCAAAACCTTAGGTGATGAATGAATGCTCTTTCTCATGTGAATCATACGCCTAGCAATCCCTAGGGGGTTTGTGGCGGCACATCCATATGAAGCTCTGTTTTGCAGATTCTCTAAACTCGACGTGGCTTTGTCAGAGGTCAAGCGTTGGACAGCTCTCCACAGCTTCTTGCCTCAGCCTGCCAGAGTTCTGGGATTACAGGAGTGTGCTGCTGAGCCCAGGTTGTTATTATTAACATTTTAGGCAAGAAAAAGAAAGAAGAGAGAATAACAAGACTATCATTCTAGTTCCAAATCTTGCTTAAGAAACAAAACATCACGAATACAACCGGTCCTTCTTCCTCTCTTCCCGCTGGGGCCTCCCCACACCGTTCCCAAGGGACAACCTGAAGCCCAGGTGGGGCTCGCTCTGGTCCTCAGAGATGCTTTTGTGGCTGTGATGCGTGTCTATACAATTCTTAAGCAAAACTAACTGTGTGCATATTCTCAGCTTTTTCAAGTAAGTGACGCACTCTGACTTCTGCCTCAGCTTTGGTTTTGGAAGGCCAGATAGCTGAGTGCTTATCTCAGTACCATTTCTGGCACCTGGCTCAGGGTTCAAGGTGCCCTCAGTGACCATGCCATCAAGCAGGTCAATCATTGCTATTCTGTCCCACGGTATCTGTCACAGAAACAAAATATGTTATTCAGATTTACTGTTAATAGCTGGCAAGTCATTTTCTAAGGTAGGTAAGCTTTCTAGTTGTAACAGGCAGCGAAAATCTCCACCTTTGTATGTAGAAACTTCAGTAAGTTAAAGTAAAAATGTGTATTTTTGCAAGAGGAATATGACATATTACTTACAAAAGCTGTAAATTTTAATATAAAACAAAAAACTTCAATAGGTAACTATATGGACTGTAAATACAATATTAATAGCGCATGAAACCAGGTGTTGGGGTGAACGCCTGCAATCCCAAAAACTGGGGCTGAGGCAGAAGAGTCACCTTCAGTCCAAGGCCAGAAAATTCAAAACCACCTGAGCTACCCAGTTATGTCTTTAAAAAAGTTCACATGCTAGATGATTTTAGGAAGAACAGTAGACTTTTAGTGAGTCAGTATATCCTTATGTCACAGTTTTAGTCGTTGTATAACTGTGTATTAGTATTCAAAACAAATAATCTTTCAGAACTCTAA
>PVKN010041122.1:0-10603 GCA_004027915.1 Capromys pilorides
CTGTTACTATTCTCAGTGACTTCATTATGGTTTAATTAGATCTTCCTGACAAAATTCATTAAAAAAATCATGCTGTAGTGAAAAAACAATAAACTTAGCTCATTCATAACCTATTAGCTTCTTTTTTCTGCTTGTGAGGAAATAGAATGATTTTCTTTCATTTTTTTTTCTTTTTCTAAATTGAGAAGACTTAAGTGAAATGCTCCAAGGAGGAAAAGGGAAGCAGACAGTAAGAAAATAAATAACATTCACCTATCTACCTCTTTCTTCCTCCACTTAATCAGTGAGCTGTAAATGGAAAGGTTTTGGGAAAGAAACTAGGAAACTACCCTAAAACCATGTGTATCCTTCTCCTATTCCCCATTATTATGGTAATAAATTCAGGTCCTCATCTTTTAATCTCCCATATTAACAAATCACATCTAAATTAAGATCTTGTAGACATGTTTGATAACAGTTGCTCTCTACCCAGCTTCCAGATACCGGCTCCAGTGCAAAGTTCCCTTGTGCTTACAACTTTGCAGTGATGTCCTATTACCTATAAAACACTGAACACATTTGTAATACAGTACCCAAATCCTTTCCCCCTTTACCTGGCATCTGCTTAGATCACTAGCCTCATTAGTCCTTCTATTATTTTCAGATATTTTTCAGATATTGAACCACATCCCTATCCCTTCATTTTTTTTGAGACAAGATCTTGCTATACTTTCCTGGCTGAACTTGAACTCGTCATCCTCCTGCCTCAGCAGCATGTTCTGGCTCCACTCTTGCTGTTGCTTATCTTCCTCTTTCTGGAATAGCCCATGCCCACCCAGATAGAACCCAATGCAGCTCCAGAGAAGGAAAGCCTTCCAGGCAGTTCGCACATCTGGGAACCAGTCCACGTGGCTGCCTTTGCCTGAAGGATCCTCACCTCTATGTTATCCACCTAAAGAAAGGTGAAAAATATGGGTGAACCACTAGGACATGTTATCCTATTGATCTGTACACACACACACACACACACACACACACACACACACTTTTACTCATATATGTAGATACACACGTTTTTAAAAATTTATTATTTTATTTTTTAAATCTATTTGGTTATTATAGGGTCTCACTATGCAGCTCAGACTCATAGTGATCCTCCCGTTTTCAACCTCACCAGCATTGGGATTACAGGTGTACATGTGCCACTATGCCTGGACTCTGTGGCTGACTCAGCCTTCCCTAGTGGTTGGGCTGGCACACCAGGTAGTACTAGGGATCGAACTGCAGTCACTGTGCTTGCCTTACCTTGCCTAAGCAGGTGCTTTAGCTCACTGAGCTATCTTGCTGGCCCCTCCATATATGTTTTTCTGTGTTGGCTCATCCTCTGATACCAAATTTTTAGAAAATTTTTTTTTGAGAAAAATTGTTTCTTCCCTTCATAAGTTTTATTTTGAAATCAGGTACAAAACCTGCAAACTGGGACATGCCTCCCCTTAAATCCATTGTTTGTGAATTAGCATACCATTGGTCTACCTCAGAGCCACAGAGATGGCCTCCACCTTTCAGACCTAGCTACCAGGTCACAGAATTGCCATTCCCTGGGCATAGTCAATCTACCACATTCACTTCACCTGGTATGAATTTCACAAGTCCAATTTACTCAGACACTGGCAGTAACTAACTCCACTGGTGGGTAAACCAGTCCTTCCTTTGGGCCTCAATTAACCTCCTAAAGAGCTAAGGAAAGTTAATTCTGCCATCAAAACTGTCCAGCATTAAGTGAGCAACTTCAATTCACCATTTCATGCTCATGTGGATTTTAGATTTTGACCCTAGCTCCTTCAATCTTGACACAAAAGAGCTAAGTACCTAGTATATGAAACTGAACCTGCCCTCTGCTGCTAGATCTGACAGGGCCCTATCCCAGGTGCATTCTGGTTAGGTTAGTTCTCTTTCTCTGCTTTCCTGGGCTTTGAAGCCCTTGTGTTCCATTGGTGTTAAGATGTTACGGTCAAAAGCACACAGTCCCCGAGGCGTGGCCACACCGTGCTGTCTCACAAGGACAAGACTGCACTTTGCTTCGAATTCTCAGCTGTCCTGGTGATTCAAAGCACTTCTCTGTTGTATTAGGAAAAGAGCCTGCCCAGTCCATTTCCAGCACTGATGAAATTTATTTCAAATTCAATTCAAGAAATATTGATTGAGCAATGACCATGAGCTCAATGCTGTCATACCTGTATTTCTTTTTTATGTATTTAGTACAGGGTCAGTCTACAGGGTCTCACCACACAGATCAGACTTGTAGTGATCCTTCTGTTTTTCAGCCTCCCAAGCCCTGGGATTACAGGTGCATGCCACCACGCCCAGTCTCAATCAGCCTCTCAGAGTGCTCTGAGGGCAGTGCTGGTACAGCAGGCCAGGGATCAAACCTTCAACCCCTGGGTCCACCTAAGCAGGTGCTTTAATCTGCTGAGCTATCTGGCTGGCCCTATCTGTATTTAAACAATGGTGAAGAATCCATCATTTTATAAATTTATTAATAGACTATACCATTAGTGAGTAGGATTTATGTGTGTGTCTATACATATGTATATTAATATATACATATTACTTATATTAATTTTATGTATTTGGTACAGGGTCTCACTATGCAGATCAGATTCATAGTGATCCTCCTGTCTCAGCCTCCCTAGCACTGTGATTGTAGGCATGTGCCACCATGCCTGGTTTCAGCAGCCAGCTTAATATACCCAGAATGGGATTGTCATGGCATATGGTGCTGGGGATTAAATCCAGATCCCTGCACTTGCCAGGCAGGTGCTTAGATCACTAAGCTATCCCCCTGGACTGAATAAGATTTATGAAATCAACACTCTCAAAAGTTTCTATGATCCAAGAAGCATTTTCTTCCAATGAAGCTCATTAGAAAGTCTGCAAACAAAAGTCAAGACAAAGATATTTGCTGTGTGCCTTCTCTACTGAATTTACATGCACAGTCACAACATTCAGAATTGATGAGCTTGGCACAGCTTATGCAGGCCCGTGCAGGGGAAAAGGGCTGAGGAGCCGAGGAAGTGGAAGGCACAGGTAAGTGGGAAACCCAAGGCTGTTGCCCCCCTGGTCCTGAGCAGGCTTCCCTGCTCTCTGTATGTCCACTGAGACTCACCAACAATTTTACCCCTCCCTTTTAGTGACATTATTCTGAATCAACTTACCGAATTTATAATTTCACAAGTCTGTTTGTCCTTGTTTCTCTCCTTCCTGCCTTCGCTTCTCCTTCTCTTCCTTCCTTCTTTCTATATAAAACTGAAAGACTTTCATATCACTGTGTATTTGTTTAACTTTCCAAACCCTCACGTTGGCAGAAGGCAGAGCTCGAGCATCTATGTTTCCACTCAGACAAATCAATCTCTATCTTTCTCTGAGTTAATCTGTCATAAATACATTCTGAATGCATTTGCTTGCTCTAATTCTTTTAACCCACCTGGTCTTCCTACATTCCTTTTCCTGATCAAGGCAGATGATCTGATTAGGTTTCCGTCTGAAAGCAGTTTTGTGGTCTCTGAAAATCCCTTTGATATCCTTGTGGGTAGCGGATGATTGGCATTAATAACAGCTGCAATTCAGTCTCTTCGGGTTGTGAGAAGCCACTGTGGCTGTTTCGAACTCTGCTGCTTCGTGTTTTGAGCCCTGCCAAGCAGCAGTGTCATGACAGCATGCTAAGTGGGGGCCTGATGGACGAGAACGCGTGTAGCTGTGGAAAGAGCCACAGCAACAAACAATGATGAGCCTGGGAAGCCTTTGTGAGGGGACAGCCTACTCTTCACATGGCCTTGGTTATGTATGTTACATGACACAAATGAATGATGATCAAAAAGAGACCTTGGGTCACTTTAATTTAAGAATTGTCAACTTTTTTTACACTGGAAGTTAATTTAAGAGATAATGAGTCTAGGCAGTGGATCAAAATATAAAAACTAATTCACACCTCATCCTCATGATGTCTTGTTATGGAAGCCCATGACCTCCTTTGGAGTAAAGTAAATGTGAGGAAGTGGAAGAACCATTAGTAGAATATTCTGTAGCATTAAGGACCCCCAAGATTGATGCTGCCCTTTTAAAAGACAGCCTGCTGAGCTGGGCCAGACATTAGTTACATATCTGTCCCTCACAGTTTTGCTTTATCACAAATGATCATCCTGAGAACACTGGGCGTTGTTGATTTCTTCACCACACTCTAGGAAGCCAGTCAAGCTAGGGTGGGATGCGGGGAAGGAGACTAAAAATTGCTCTTATTTCCTATCTCAGTGCATTATGACAGCTAAATTCGAGAGAAACCCATTCACTGCATACAAGAACGACACTGCTACCCACCCTGGGACTACCTATATTTCTAATAAACACATTAACTATATAATATAACCACTATCAATGCACATATTTTAAAGAGACTCCTGCCATATTCTCTTTAAGTTCTATAGTCCCTGAACAAAAATGTTGCCATGGAAACCTCTACCATAAGGCAGGTGTAGCTTTGCAAAGGACTATGGGCTATGAAATCAGGTTCCCATGGCAACATTTTTGTTCAAAGCCTGAAGGATCTTAAATACATGTGCCAATACAGATTATTACCCAACAGGATACACAGGTGGTATTAATAAAGTTGAATATTTGTTCAACTAAAAGTTGTAATCCCAGTAAAAATAGATGAATTAAAACTACTTCCTATAGACTGCTTATATAAACAGAATTTGTAGTTGTAACACTTCTCCACATGAATAAGTAAATATATGTAAAGTATTACTAGAGTACTTTCTTTTGTGAAATATATAAGGTGGAGAAGTATTCAAGAAAATTGTGAGCTTTTCAAACCTCAAGATATATTTTCAGGTCATAATTCATTGGTGAGATTAAGTCACTGAGAGTTACCAAAGCAAATTAAATGCAGACTACTCACCTGTAATAGAACCAGTTATTATGCGGACCAAAGAGCTCAAGGAAAAAATGTCAGGTTGATTCATCTACATCGTATGAACTCACGCTAATAAAATGTGCCAGTTGGGATATTTATGGTAATCGCCATTTCTGCAGCCCCAAAACATCCATATAAATATGCCAAGGACCAAATTAAGAAAAGCTTTTCCCTTTATCTTTTATAAATAATCCAGAAAATAATAATCATTCATTACAAGGATGTATTTCAGCAAGTGTGTAAGGAGATTCACTAGGCAAAGATGCTATCACATAGAAGTCCTTAAGTAAGTCTTTAAAAGAAGCACTTCTTTAGCATTAGCATTTCATGTTTTTAGTTCATAAAGTTTCAAAATATAATTAATAAATATAGATTGCATGCTCCATGAGATCAGGGACTGCATGGTTTTGGAGCATGAGGAATACACTGGACATTGAGTGAGTGAATGAATGGATGAATGAATGAAATACATTAGCAAATTGGGTAATAACTGACCTTAGTTTTTTCAACAGTGCCATTAACAAAATTATTTAAGTAAAGTTAAAGTGATCCAAAATAAAAGTTTCTCATTGTGTTTTAAATTCAGATATGCATATCGCTCTTTTTGATTGTTTAGCAATTAGTATTGGTTCCAAAATCTTAGCAGTTTTTCTCTTTTTGTCCCTAGTCATTCAGTCAGGTGGTTAATGATTTATGATCAAGCATTAAATGTACCAGGAGAGCTGAGCACATAAAGGAACCCGGGGGGTCTAATTTTATAAATAATCCATTTTTTAAAAGTGAAATCAGCCAATTCCTGATATTCCCTTTGTTGTGAGATATTTTTCCCGTGTTAGTATTTTCTTCACTTTTATACCATAAATATTTGTATATTGAACTCTGATCTTACTCTTCAAAAACTTTAAGCTACATTTCACAGACTTTCTCAAACTTCCCTAAAGATGGTAAACACACATAGTTATCAACTTATTTCCCAATTTCCGAACATTAGAATTAAATTCTTAAGAGATATGAACTTGTCACAATTTTCCAAAGCAGCAAGTATGTGGCAGCTTAAAAACACAAAGTTTAAAAACTGGAAGATAACTTGAAGCACTTGGAGCTGCCTACTGGAAGATGGCCAGGCTCTGACCACTGAAGAATCTATCAGTTCTGAGGCCTGGCTGCATCTTCAACCAAGCATTTCTGCTCCACTGAAATGCTTGGGCCTAGACAGTGTTCCCTCGGCCCAAGATCTCTCCTCATTTCTAACAGCAATCATGACAACTTCCAGTATAGATGGACTTTTGTGAGCACCAAATGAGATGATATATGTGAAAAAGCACCACAAAATTATACTACTTGCCTTAAGGACATAAAGTAAGTTATTGTTGCTTTTACTGTTATTTTAAAATAACAATAACTTTAAAAGTTAAATAAACTAAGAACAATTGCTATGCTCATAGTTGAAAAGAAGAGAGATACAATGACCTTTAGCAGCCAGCTTATACTTATGTCTAACATTATGTTCAATTCCACTAGTGTCCATTTATCTTCTAAAAGGCATGCATACAGGGATCAGACTACAAATTCTGTTACTATCATTTAAACCCTACAGAGTTGCAACTATACTTTGAGATTTTGTGTTTTACTTTGATTTTTAATCCATTAGAATTAAGCAATCATGACAACAAAACTTAAAAGCACTCTAATGATTCTTAATTTCAGAAATCTCTTAACCCCTTGGAAAATTTTGCTGTAAATCATGACAGCCTTGAAGTAAAAATCAGAAAGTGCAGAAATCTCCTAAAGTTTATTATAAATAAATGCTTAGAGTATTTTCCAGAAATTCTCCAAAGAATTTCTTTAAAAATTTCTTTAAAAATCAAGCAACTTTATTACTCCTGGAAAATCAGAGAAAAAAGAACATAAATATAAATAAGACAAGTACACAAGGAAACTTCTGAACTTTCACTTTTTAAATATCCTTCTAAATGAGGATGCATCAATGGCTTTCATTTATTTAATTAAAGTACATCGTCTGTACTGTTCCTTTAACCTTGAAGCAAGGAGGAAGGGATGCATGATTTCTATTTGTGCAAGTTCTAGGAAAAACTGTAATTATGTGGCATTGGAATGAACTCTTATAACCAAGGGGACACAAATTATCCAAATATTTTCTAAAAGGAAAATCTTATGAGAGTTGACCTTTCACAGGGCAGGCTGGTCATGGAGCGCTCCAAATGTTTGCAGTAGTTTCTCGTATCATGTGGTATTGCATTCACAATGCCAGCTTTCAATACTTTGTTTCCAATAAGAACAGATGTGAGCATGCAATTAAGGATTTCCCACTTATGAGTATTTTAACATAAATGTTTTATTTTAATGTGTGCCATTGAGTTAATCAATTTATCAGACAAATGGTGATTAATTTCTATTTACTGTTAAAAGGAATAATAACTTGCTAACACAGTCAGTAAGAATCTATCACACTTAAAATGGTAAGACTCAAGCTGGCAAGGGAGAAAATCCTACAAACCTGTCCCTTAGAATGTGTAGGCATTAAACCAAAGTCAACAAAACAGCATCAGCAGTCATATGAAGTTAATATTGTTAGCAAAAACTGGATGGATAATATCCATTGGTTTGCACAGAACACGTACGCATGACTTAGTTTCATTCCATCTGAGCCTTGTGCATAGAAGCTCATATATAGCAGATTTGTTGATGCAGGTTGGGCGCAAGTCAGTAACATTAGAAAACATGGCTTGGAGTTAACATTGAAGACCAATTCTTTTCTTTTAAGTTTCTATTACTTCCTTCTGAAAAATGTCTACACTTTGTGATGGGCTCTGGGCAGGCAGAGGCAAGTGGCGAAGCATCACAGATTTGCTTTGCAGAGCCGTGCAGTCTAGAGTCAGAGAAAGGAGGGTCTACCTAAGGACAGAGGGCTTAGAAAGTGCTCTGGACTCTCCAAGAGGAAAAGACTAAACCCTCTCTTTCAGTTTTGTAGCAACCAAATGAACAAAAAGATGATACGCTTTAAAAAAAAAAAAGCTATTAACAACTACACTGTAGGGTAACTTTCCCAATCATCTTCTGTTTTGCTAGAAAACTCAAAGTGAAAATTGCAGTCTGTCTGCTGTAGAACACACCAGAGCATGATCTCAAACTGATTACAGACTTGTAGAATTGTATCAGCATCGATTTCTAAGGCAGAATCTCTTGCATGTCAGTATGGCGCTGCTTCATAAATGTAGTGCTCAGCTGCTGTATTTGATTCTAGGGCACTCCCAGGGGAGCTCCTGCAGGTAGCCTTTATGACAATCAGATCGCTGCTTTGAAATTTCAGAGACTTTTGAGACACCATGTGTGTGGATGATGTTCTCCTAGGACACTGGATTCTTCACTGGGCTAAAGTGTTCTTAAGAACACTATAGCGCCTGCCTACCTGCACTGCAACATTTGATTTGTAACCTTATAAAACTACATCCTCAAACGAAAACTAGGTTTAGATCACATCCATGGAAGGAGACTGTGTGTGAATTTTTGCATTATGAGAGAATTATAGGAAACAAAAGTTTTTAGCTTTCTTGGATAAAATGGTACAGTCATGTCTTTCTATTTACATAGGTGCCTTGGGACATGTTTGGTTCATTCTTTCATCGATGAAATGCACTATTTCTTGTTGCTGCTATGTAGCAGACATTGAGATTAGACACATATCGTGGAATAGTACATTCAATAACTTCAACTTGAACAAAATTTACACATTCTAAAAGGAAAATTCTAAAAGCCAGGCAAAGTTGTACTTTTTTATTTACTGAACTCTCTTGGTCCTCACTAAGTAAATCAGTTGAAAGCTGCTGAAACTTCATCAGACTTTAGTTTAATGAAAGTAGTGATTGAGTCAACCACAAGATATGCTATCATGAAGCTTCCCGGTGTTGGTGGAGACACTCAGGAAACATTTCTTTCCTCTGATCTTTGCATGTACTAAGTGATAGAATTCCCTGGCACAGCCTGCCCCTCAGGCCTCTTTGATGCTGCACAAATACCATTCAAGAGCAAATTCCCTGTCATCCAGATTGATTACATGGAAATTGGTTTTGTACAATAGAAGCCTTTTGTTCAGGCTGCTCTGGACTCCTACTGTGTAACTTTCTTTACAGAGTTAATAGACTAGGGGTGGATTTTGAATTTCACACACATACACAGAAGCCTCATTACCATTTGCATTTGTGCATGACTAACAAAAATTAGCAGGAGTTACCTCAAATTATTAAAATGAATAAGTGAAATCAAACAGAGGTGCAGGAAGCCTATTTCTTTCAGTGCATTTAATATGGATTACAGTTAATTATAAAAGGATATTCCAACCTACAAAGAATAATTGTGCCTCTTTTCAGATGCTCAGAAAAGTAGACCACTGTTTAACTTTAAAGTCCTTTTAAATATTTGAGTACTGGGATACTAGTTTGTCAAATATGTACTTCTAAAAGTGAGTTTAGACTTAAAATATTGATTCTGACTTGAACTAAAACAGAAATATGTTTTAGGCAGCAACAGGAGGATAAGAAATGATGAATGTAAAGAAAGGAAAAATTTCTTTACCTAATTTTCATAACTGAAGCAGAGAACTGTAACAGAGAAATACTGAACTACTCTAAGTAGGTCCTGAGCCCACCCTTCTCCCCTCATCCCCTTATCCCATTGCCATATCCCATAGGTTTTAGTAACACTGCTATCTTCCTGTTTCTTCTGTACTCCCCATACACAACCCATATTCTGATCATTCAGCCTTTTTGGTTTCATTTTCTCTCCTCACCTAGGGGCCTGGATGTATGACATAAAGAGAGGAAGTCTCCATCACAACTATGGGGATAACAGCAGTTGCGCACAACAGAAATACTATCTCTTCTCAGCTGTCTCTATTCTTCAGGCCCTCTCTTCCACATCCACCACTATCTCAAACTTATCTTTGGGCTTGAGTTCCACAGGAGGGACTTCCCAGATATATCCAAGGGTGAGGGCTAAAGCACTTAAAACTAAGGTCCAGTGCCTCATATTGGGAAGGGGAAGACTGGAATTCATGACTATAAATGCAATATTGTTGTTGTTGTTGTTGTTAGGGTGCTAATTGTCTTAATGACTTCCCTCATTGCTGAGACAAAATACCCGACTCCTAAAGGTAAAGTAGAGGAAAGGTTTATTTAGTTCACAGTTTGTGGATGTTCCATCTAAAACCAGCTGGATCCAATGCAGAGTGGCACATAGCAGAAGAGGAACAGTTCAAAGCATCAGAACACAGAAGAAGCAACAACAGAGAGCAAAAGACAAACTTCTTTCTGTCCCTTATATTGTATCCAGTCTACCAGGATTAGGGTGGTGCCAATTCAATCAGTGGACTGACCCAACAATCACCCACCCTTAATCCCAGCACCCTTAATCCCAGTGTCTTAGTTACTTTTACCCGTTGCTGGGACAAATACCCGACACTCAAAATGAAGGAAGGAAAGGTTTATTTAGCTCACAGTTGCTGGAGGTTTCAGTCCATATTCGGCCGGTCCAAGGCTGAGTGGAACAGAGCAGAGGGCATCCAGTTCATGGTGGCAGAACAACCAACTCACCGGAGCAGAGAGTAACAGCACTTTAAAAAGTCTCTTTGTGCTC
>PVKN010041123.1:0-10604 GCA_004027915.1 Capromys pilorides
TTATGCCAGTTATTATTTATACTCTTACGAAATATATCACCTCAATTTTATCTTTCCTACTAACAGTCTTACCTTACAAAAGGATATATGATAGACTTTTAAGGACAGTGATGTATTAAGTGTTTACGACTAATAGTAGATAACTGATATAATTTTAATTTTCAACTTGTAAGTACTCTCAGAATTATTAGAACTGTAATCAATTTTGTAATACTATTTAAAATGATACCTGCTGAATTCCAAGGCACAAGTATAAGATACTGTCTGGATCATATTTTTCACCATTTGGTCTCCGCACCTCTTGGATAAATTGGCATAAACCCAAGCTCAATTCTGCAAATGTACAGGACAAAATATCTTCCTTCAGCTTGACAGAGCGGACTGTAGAAAGACAAAAACCATTTGAAACATTAACTTAAGATGAAAATAGTAGTGGTGCATGCCTATAATTACAGTACTTGGGAGGCTAAGGCAGGCTGACTGCACAAGCTCACGGACAGCCTGAACTGCATAGTGAAACCCAGTCTCAAAAAAAAACATAGTAACATTATTTGAGTTACTAACTACAGTGGTCCCTAACTAAGTAGTTCATAAACTTAATTTGTTCTATGATTTTGGAAAAGACAGTCACATTAATATTTGTGTTGGAAAGATGGTCGTGGCCTTGTTTGTCACTGATGCAGAATTTGCAAACAAACATTTTTGCCAAATGCTTGTTATGAACAAATTGTTTGCAAACAAACATGTTCATGGTACTACTTACTATGCTAGCATAGTGGTAGAGATTATAGAGTAAAAATAGAACATGAGGGGCCAGGGAGATAGCTCCAAGGCACAAGTGCCTGCCTGGCAAGTGCAAGTTCTTGAGTTCGAACCCCAGTCCCACCACACACACACACACACACACACACACACACACACACACACAGAGAGAATGTGATTTCTAGGCTTTATTCAAGTAGGGAAACAATGGCAGTATAGTGCATAATGGGTAGTATTAGAGGTTTTACTTAAGCAGGATGTTATGAAAGCAAATGAAGGACATGTAATACAGAGGAGTCAGGTTAGATTCTAGAGTAAGTGACACTGGCACTAGATCTTAAGAGGTAAAGAGTTGAAAAGATTCAATTCCAATGTGAGGAGGCAGAAAGATATCACAAAGTATATTTAAGAAAGCACTAGTCCTATGTGAGAGCTAGAAAATATTGAGTTTCTAGGAACTGATAAATTTGGAGAACGCAAATTGCCGTATCTGCCTCTGAAGAATTTCCACTGCCTACTAGATTAAAGACCTTGAAACTTTTTCTTTCCATGTTGTTTAACTTTCTTTAACTTAGAGTTAACCACGAAAGACTTCAAATAACAAGAAACATCCTCATACCTTTAGAAACACTATAATAAAGTATCTCATCTACTAGGCCGTTTTATGTGAAAGGTTCAGAAGACTGGAGTGTGCAGGAGAAAAGCAAAAACAGGTGCGAGTAATTTATGGTAAGTTTTGTGCATCACATTAAGATTTTGGTACCGGGAATTGAACTCAGAAACTTGTGCTTGCCAGGCAGGCACTTGTGCCCCTGAACTAAATCCCCAGCATCACATTAAGATTTTGTATTAAAAAACAATTTTGAGTAGGGTAGGATCTCATTGATATGTAGAGCTCCTACTGCAACAGGCTGGTCTACTGTGTGAGTTACAACTAATAATTAAAATGCTGTTCCCAGATACTGCACTTCTTCATTTAGACAGGAGCACATATTAAGCTCCCCAATGTTGATTCTGCATAAGAAAAATGGAAGTTTATAAGGGAAAGGACCATTTTTGATTCTCAACCCAATGTGCCTAGCACTATGCTGACATATAACAGGCATTCAGTAAGTATTTTTTGGAAGAATAAGTACAGAATTGGACAGGTATTTCCTTGTGCAAGGCATTTAAGCCTGGCTGTCTTAAAACAGTATTATCTCTCCCCTCTATCCTTCCCTTCTTTCTTTTCTTGAGACAGGGCCTTATTATGTTTCCTAGACTGGTGTCAAACTTGTAAGCTCAAGTGACACAACTGCATTAGCCTCCAAAGTAGCTGGGAGTATAGGTACCTACTACTGAGCCCAGATACCTTTCTTTTGTAAGACAGAGTGCTGCCAGGTGGCTCTGTCTTGAATTTGATCTTGTGATGGTACACAGATAACCACAGTGGGAATCTCTTTAAAGTAGGTGGTTACAGGCCTAATAAATTACCACACATATCAGAATATTTATATAACTTTGGAGTGGAGAGATTACAACTGATCTGTAGGAACTCAATGAGTCAGTTACAGTCCAACACATCTACTAACTGCTTTGATAATGAGGGCTATATATGCCCCAACACTAAAAAGACAGTACCAGCAGATGAAGCCAACAGTGTGTGAATACCTAGGGGTAAGAGACAATAACTGAAAAATGGCAAAATTCCAGATACAGTGGACAGTTATCCATTCTTACTCCATCTCCTTCAATAAAGACTGTATAAGTACAAAAGAGATAATAGTAAAATATAAACTGAAAGCAAAAACTTAAAATAGGATATAAAAACTAGTGAAAACTGAAAACTAAAGTGGGTCTTATAATTATATATTCTTTCAGCACGCTGGGAGGCTGAGGCAGGAGAACAAGTGCAGGCCTAGCCTACCTGAAACAACTTAGTGAGACTCTGTCTCAAGAAAAAATAAAAAATAAAAAAGAAGTCAGGTATGTGGTACATCTCAGTGTGAAGGCTCAGGGTTCAATTCTCAGTACTGCTGATAAAACAAAACAAAACATCTACGTACACAAGTGCTTAATTTGAAATGTTACATAATTCCTAATTTCTTGGCAATTAATGTGAAACCTACAAATATTGCCAGCTACAGGGATTTAACTGTTAGGAAAAGCTGTTATGAAGAAATAAGGCTTTGGGCTGGCAAGACGGTTCAGCATTCTAAAGCGCCTGCTTAGGAAAGTTTAGGCAACCACAGGGACTATGGTTTGATCCCTGGCACCATAAGCTGCGCCAGCCCCAACCCCAGGGAAGGCTAACAAAAAAAAGAAAAAAGAAAAAAGAAATAAGGCTTTTGCAGGTATTTTTCACAATAAGGAAGGAGGGAGGGAGGGATAATGGGTATATAAGTATATAGGGATATAGGTTACTATATAGACGTAGGGCTGAAGACATATTATAAACTTACTACCATAAAGAACAATCTTACCCTCTTTATAACAAGAGAAGATTATTAATTTACCTTAAGGCTTAAAATCTTAAACATGTGATTACAAATTTAAATGAACAGTAACATAATAAATAACTTATGACACATGTAGAGAAACAACTTTCACCTCTATAGCTTGCCTCTGAAGATTCTTGAGACACTGCCTGGTCTTGAGCACTTCCTAAAGGGTCAGAACATGGGCTGGATGAGGCATGTTCACCTCCTGATAAGAAAGACAATAAAAGAGCTGAAAAAGTGAAGCGTACATGAAAAGCCAAAACCAAATCTTATCAGATATCTCTTCTGGGTAAATTAACAGGTTTACTTATTTAGATTTCTCTCACTTAAGACAAATTCACATTGTGTATTTACCTCCACACTTTATATCCACCTGCTCTTCCTTGGCATTTTTCCACTGAACCCAGTTCTTCCAGGCATTTACCCCATACATGTATTTAAGTGTCATCCCAGATACTGAACACCCTTGAAAGGCTCCTTGAATAAGACTTCTGGGCTCTACAGCCACTATAGACTTCTTCCGTCCCTGTGAGAATTCCAAAAATTTACAGAATATAAACATAAATTTTGGTCTTTAACAGAGTTGTCAAAGCTGGAAACTATAAAGCTACAAATCAAAAAATTTAGTTTTATAGTCTAAAGATTCAGAATTCTTAGTGGTAGAAAGTTAGAAAGTACATTAGTGATTATCTAACCTAATCCCATGAGAAAAAAAGCAAGGTGGCCAGAAAGCAAAAATTTTAAATGTAGAAGATAACACTATTAACTAAGAACATCTGGATACTTATTATTTTCTAGTTATTAAACCCACTCAATGATATATGAATAACTATTACTACCACTTAGGTCCATTTAATCAACACATAAACAGATCTTATTCTGGGCTACAAAATATACCTCAGTCAAGTCCCTAACCATCATGGAATTAAGCTAGAAACCAAAATTGAAAAGAGGTGAGTGTCACTCCTTCTCTATGTAAGCAAACAGACCAACGGCAGGTCTTGCACCCCTGCAAAGCCAAAACCACCCAACAAGGCCAAATAGGCTTTAAATTTTGCTTTCCCATAGCACATGACAGCAGAGCTGAAGGTTAACAAACTAAGCTGATCTACAGAAGGATGACGAGAGGAAGAAAAGGGGGCACCTGGACCATACAACTTTAAACATTAAGTGCAACAGCTCACTCAAGCCACTGCTCTGCAGTTTGCACACAGCAGAATCCAGAGTTGGTCACACTCCCCATCCAACGGGAGAAAAAATAGGCCTTGGCTTGGGCATAACCACATTCTGAGGGGAATGTAGAGAGGGGCCTATGGTGGAGGAGGGGCACCTCGAAAACAAATAGACCCTAGAGAGGCAGAAAAAATCGTGAGTGGTTGGATCCCAAGATTGTACATCTTGGAAAGAAACCATTCATTCAATACAGGAATATTTTTCTTTAACTCAGTCTTTCTAATGACTCTCTTTTGCTTTACTTGTATCTTTCCTTCACTCAGTGTTTTTTGAGGAAAGGGGTTCTCTTCCCCCCCCCTTTAGTTTCTCTTCTCCCCTTTTCAACTTTTTCCTTTCTTACCTTGCTTTTATTTCCTATTCTTGCTCTGTCGTTTTTGTTCTTTCCTGTGACTGTTCTGCATTACTCTTAATTTCTTTTCATCCTATGTCACTTTTCTCTCCCCTTTCCATGCCCCATTAATTTTTTAAATTTGGCTTTTTTCATTCTCTGGTTCCCCTCTCTCTTTATCTTTACTAGTATAAGTACTCTCAATAGGTATTTAACCTTACATTATTGCTGCTGAAAACTGTCTTACTGTTCAAAGAGTTGCTCCATTTAGTAGCTATTCACTGAAGAGCAATACTAGGTCAATATCTGGCTTGTCTTAGCATTCACATTATAATTGCAGATCTCTTCTATGGCTAAGTGTGGTACTTTATTGGTCTTTAGGGTTTATAAATATTTACTTTGTATCTGACATAAGTAACACTGATTTTATTACTATAGCTATAGTTACATAGCTGTTGGTATTAACTGGTTTTCTTGAGATATCAATATCTGTATTGCCTTGGGATCATGAATATTGGTCATTCATGAAAAACTTGGTAGTATGCCAAATACGCTGCAACTTCCCACCACCTTAAGTATGTAGCAGTAGTTGGTTCTGGGACAGAGGCAAAGTTAATAATACCCACATGCAGGCTGAATCACTGAAAAGTAAATATTAACTAAAGAAGTCTCCATAGTAAAAAAGAAAAATTTCTACTAAACCAGCCTGCAAGCCTCAACATAAAATAATAATAATAAAAAGAAACATAAGACAACTCAACAAAATGCCTCCAAAAACCTGAGCATTGAAAGCTACGTTCCAGTTATCTGAAATGATAGCAGGGGAAATAACAAAGATGATCAATAAAGCACTCACAAACTCACAGGAGATGCAAGCATAAGAATATTGGGCCAAATAAAATGACTAATGACTCTGCAGAAGACAACAGTAAAAAGCTAGAAGAGCTAAACAAAAAGATTCAAACCATGAATGATCAGCACAGAAAAGAACTAAGAGTACATAAAAAGGCTCCAAAGCTGGACATGGTGGTCCAAGCCTATGAGCCCATCACTCAGGTGGCTGAGGGAGGTGGCTCGCCATGAGTTTAAGGCCAGCCTGGGTAGAAAAAAAAAAACCCAAGAAAACAAAGAATAAAAAACAAATTAAAAAAATACTATATATAACAATAAACTTTTAAATACATATAAAATAAATTTAACACAAGAAAAAGACACATAAAATAAAACATGGCTCGGTGGGGTGGTGCATGTCTATAATGGCAGCACCAGGGAGGATAAGATGGGAGGATCATGGGGTTTGAGGACCTTTGGGTTACATATTAAGTTTAAGACTAACCTGAACTACATAGCAAAACACTGTCTCAGAGAGAGAGAGAGAGAAAGAGAGAGAGAGAGAGAATAAAAATATAAAACATTGTTGTGAGAAACAAAGATCACTTAAGTAAATGGGGAAGATACCATGTTCATAAATGAGAAATATATAATAGCTAAGATACTGATCCTCTGATCTATAGATTCAGGACAGTCCCAATCAAACTTCTAGTCATACAGAGTAGAACAAACCTCAGTTTATTGCCAGTGTCTCTCAAGCAATTAGTGTCCACTTGAGAACCTTAAATAGGAGCTTACTATTACATTTATACTTTTCTTACTTTATAGGTAACACTGTATTGGGAAGCTGTCCTCAGGCATAGTTACAGAAGTAAAACAGTAGTGGGGGAGGGGTGTGAGCAGTGGGAAAAGGAGAGCCATGAGTTCTGGCAGAACTTTTCAAGTCTGTTACACTCCACTGACATATTATAGTTAGCTAAGGTCATAACCATCAAGTTTCTCAGAGAGGTCAGCTATATCAATTTTCCCAGACAGGGCCGGCGAGATGGTTCAGTGGTCTAAAGCGCCTGCTTGGGAGGGCTCAGGCAACTGCAGGGACTGCGGTTCGATCCCCGGCACCACATGCTGCGCCAGCGCTACCACCAGGGCAGGCTGGGCCAGCCACAAAATAAATAAAATAAAGAAACAAACAAACGCAACAAGCAAACAAATAAATAAATAAAATTAAAAAAAAAAAAAAATTTCCCAGACAGCTAAGCTATACAGTTAACTCATAGTTGTCCAGTTTTATTAGAGGAGATGCTTTCTTTTTTCACTGGTACTTCTTAAAAAGTATATTCAAGTGTAAATGACAATTTAGAAAATTAAACAAAGGACTAACACTCCTGATTTTGAAATTCATTGTAAAGCTACGTAATCAAGGTAGTGTTGTCATAAAAATGGACATAATGCCGGTGTGGTGGCACATGCCTGTAATTCCAGAACTTGGGAGACTGAAGCAGGAAGTTTGCTGTAAGTTTGAGGCTAGCCTGGGCTACATAGTGAATTCAAAGCAAGCCTAAATTACATACTGAAACCCTGAGAGAGAGAGAGAGAGAGAGAGAGAGAGAGAGAGAGAGAGAGAGAGAGAGAGAGAGAGAGAGAGAGAGAGAGAGAGAGAGAGAGAGAGAGAGAGAGAGAGAGAGAGAGAGAGAGAGAGAGAAACAGAGAGACAGAGATAGAGACAGAGAAAGACAGACAGAGACAGACAGACAGACAGACAGACGGAGACAGAGGAAATCAAGGAAAGGAACAGTTTCAGAAACAGGTCCATATATAATTAGTTAACTTTAAACAAGTATGCCAATGCAATTTAGTGGGGGAAGGATAATCTTTCCAAGAGTGGTACGGAAGACTGAATATTCATATGCCAAAAAATTAACTTTGACTGTGCTTCAATTTATATAGAGAAATTATCACAAGTACAAAAGCTAAAACTATAAAACTTCTAGAAGAAAATTAAGAGATCAGTGAGGTAAAGATTATGATGGGATATTTTCTCATACACACAGAAAGACAAGACAAGACAAGACACACACACAAACACTGAATCCAAAGCCTTCACACTGAGCAGCATTCTCAGTGAGACCCAGAAAGAAATATTAGGCAGCTGGGACACAGACTTGAGTAAACTAAGATAAAACCTGGAAGAAAGGGAACACCAAGGAAAGAAGGTCTTTGAAGTCTTTTGTCCTAACATCAAAGGCCTAACTAAAAACACATTTCACTGTTTCATTTTCATCTACTCAGCAAAATAGTTGCATTTAAACCCCTGAATTGGATGCCTCCAAAGCTCCTACCTTGGGACTTGGAGCCCCTCTCAGCTAGCAAGAACTTTCCCTTGTTCTAATAAACTGTACTCCAAGAGACTACCATTTCTGTGTCTGTTAACTGTTAACTCCATCCTTCCTCATCCTGAGGACAAGAGCCCACACAGAAAACTGGTT
Organism: Capromys pilorides; assembly: GCA_004027915.1. Classification (NCBI taxonomy): domain Eukaryota; kingdom Metazoa; phylum Chordata; class Mammalia; order Rodentia; family Capromyidae; genus Capromys; species Capromys pilorides. The sequence continues at coordinate 8,121 of PVKN010041123.1, forward strand.
ATGTGGGACTCACTAAATTGCCTAGGTTTGAACTTACAATCCTCCAGCCTCTCAGTTTTTCTTTTCTTTTCTTTCTTTTTTTTTTTTTTGCAGAACTGGGGATTGAACTTGGGTCTTTGCGTTTGTCAGGCAAGTGCTTATTCTACTGAGCTATCTCCCCTTCAGCCTCAAACTATCTAGAGTGCCGATATTATGAGCATGTACCACATCTGACCTTTTCATGCGAAATTATATAGCAGATCCACAAATGAATAAAATTGGTATATTGTTTCAACATTAAAATCTTCACTATACCACTAAGAAAAACTTTTAAAAATGAACTCAGAAAACAGGAGCAAATATCCTAGTTTATAAAGGAATTATATTCATAATAAAGAATACTTACAAGCAACTTGTAGCCAAGGGGTGTGAGTTTTAAGGGGCAGATAAATCTAGAATTTGTGATTAATTCATGGTCCTCTGGGATTAAGGGCATGAGTGCTACACCTATCCCAGGATGAGTAGCCTGCATACAATATAAGAGAAAGAAGCTTGTCTCTCTTCCCTTGCTCTCTCTTGTTGCTTTTGCTGTTTTCTGATGCTACACATGGTTGCCCCTCTGCCATGTCACACTGCCTTAGAACCAGCCAATTATGGACTGAAATCTTTGCAAACTGTGAGCTAAATAAGCCTTTCTTCCTTTAACTTTGGGCGTTAGGTATTCTGTCTCAGCGATGAAAAAAATAAGACAGAATTTAGTGTCAAAGAAGTGGGGTCATTGCTGTGATTATACCTAATCATGTGGTTCAGGAGCCTCTGAGAATGGCTCATGGGAAGAATTTGGAAAGGTTTAGAGATACAGATTGAAAAAGTTGAGCTGGAATGCCTTAGACAATTCTGTATCGGAGATACTTGTGAGATTTTAGGAGACCAGACCGCTGACAGAAATCCTTCCTCTAAAGACCAGGCTGGAGAGATTTCTGATGGGAAGAAGAACTGCACTAGCTATTGGACTCCAGATGATGTGTGTTATAGCTTGGCAGAAAATTTGATTGCATTCTGCTTGTGTCCAGAATCTTTGCTTGACACCAAGATTAAAGGCAGAAGACTAATTAATCTGGTAGAAGAAATATTAAGGCTGACTAATGTTGAAGTAGTGGTTTGGCTACTGTTAGGAACTTTTATCCAGATGTAAGTTGCAAATCAAGAGCAAAGAGCCTAGCAAAATACTTTAAAATGTGTGTGGCCAGAAAGGAAGCTCTAGGAAAGCTGTAGACTTTAAAAGATTGAGAAGATCTTAACTGTAGAGAAGGAATAGGAGAATACCAAAGATGGCTTGAGGGAATCACAAGAAGCAGGAAGACTCAACCCTTTGCAGCCTCAAAATTGCAAAAAGTGAAAGACTCTGCTTTGAGAAGAAAGCCCCAGCAGACCATGTTCCAGAATGGGAGCAGCACAAGAGAATTTGTTTCTCAGAATTGGATGCAAAGTGCTCAGCAATTAAGGCACTTGACCCTTACAGTCAAGAGAGAGGGAAGCTTGGATACTGCAACAGCTGGCAGGAGACCTTGTCATATCCACATGGCAACAGTTTTAGGTGCATGCAGAATAGAAGAGTTGTGGGGTCAGAAAGGCTTCCACCCTGATTCTAGGAGACTTGGGAGCCTAGGCAGTGCACGCCTGAGAGGGCAGTATATGAAGCTGAGTGTGAAGTGAAAGGTACAGTGGAGACTCCTGAAGTTTGGAGAAGCCAGGAATGAGGATTATCTGAGGAAAACTACAAGGAAGGTGCAGAGTGGACTCAAGACCTAAGCCAAGGGAACTACAATCACTAGGAAGTGCTGTAGGTACAGAGCCACCCAAGCCCTTCAGAGTTCACATCTTGCCACAGATTGCCTTGGATGCTGCACATGGAACTATAGGACTTAATGTCTGCCCATGGATTTTGGACTTGTTTTGGTTTCATTCCTTTGCATCCTTGTTTATAACTTTTTAAATGGGACCATCTATCCTGTACCACTGAATATTGGAAGCATTTAACTTTCTTTTCATTTGTTCAGGAGCTCACAAAAAGGAGTTCATCTTAAATCACAAAGAAGACTTTGGAATTCGGATTTTTTTTTAGCAAAGCTGAAACTCTTAAGGCTTTGGGAACTCAAGATGGAATAAATGCCTTTTGTTCAAGAAGAATATACATGTCTTTAGGAGTCCAGGGCCAGGATCTAATGGTTTATGTCTGGATGTCCCCTCAAAGGCTCATTCAATCATGGCAGGGGGTGGGTAGGAGTAGGGTCTTTGGAAGTAAGTGAATCTAGAGTTGGTGATTAATTCATGGTCTAATTCTGGGACTAAAGGTATGAGTGTTATACACACTCTAGGACAAGTAGCCTACATATTAGGGATAGAAACACCCTTCTCTCTCTCTCTCTCTTCCCTCACTCTCTCTTTTTGCTTCTGCTGTTTTCTGTTGCAGTGGATGGCTACCCCTCTGCCACGCCATCATGC
>PVKN010041124.1:0-10599 GCA_004027915.1 Capromys pilorides
ATAAACAGGTGGATCACTATGAGTCCAATCTAGTAGTGAGACCCTGAACACCCTGTAGACCCTTCCCTAAAAATATAAATAAATAAATAAATGGACTATAAAGTATAATAAAAACTTAATTATTTAGTGCTAGGCCTTGCATTCAATCCCCAGTACCAAAAAAAGGGACAAAAATATATATATTTAAGAATTTAAGCTAGAATCTCACTCAAATTTTTCTTCAAAGAATTCAGTGAAAACTTCCTCAGTCTGATAAAAGATATCTACAAAGATTCTACAGCAATCACTATTCTTAATTATGAAAGCCTAAAATATCTTCCCCTAAGATCTTGAACAAGACAAAGATATTTGGTCTTATTCAATACCACGCCACAGTGAGTGAAACATGGAAGGAGAAAGAAAATGAAAGGTATATGCATGGGAAGAAAGAAAACTGCCCCTATTTTCAGTTGAAAAGAAATTCAGGGGCTGGGACTACAGCTTGGTGGTGAAGCACACACTTAGCATGTGTGAGGCCCTGGGTTCAACACCCAGCAACCCCCCCTCAACATAACTTAATTGATGAAAATGAGATACACATTATGCAAACACATACATAGATATAATGGCCATTAATGAAATAGGGTACAATCAGCTTTGATTTTGATGCTAATGGGACTGAGTCATTATGGTAAATAGGAAGAGTCACAGGTATTTTGCTTGGCAGTATATTTTGTAACATGTCTTGCACTGGATAACTAGGATCTCCTGACTTCAGAAGTTCTTAACACTGAAATTACTTTAAGGTTATAATTAGGAAGATCTGCAGTGGGCCCTAAGTACCTGTATTAGTTTTAAATTCTATGGATAGTTCTGAGACAAAGCCAAAAGTGAGAATGACTGCTTTAGTTTCTACCAGGGTCTCCTTCAGCCACCATGACAGCACAACTTTCTCATCATTGCTTCAGCCTAAGCTAAGGACTTGACCTACAAAATGACCTAAATAAGAAGTCCACTTCTTAAAGCTTCAGGGGACGTGAGAGCCAAACTAAATCAGTAGTTCGTTTGGTTTGCTTTCTATTTATTTAAAATTACTATAAGTGACCAAACTTCTAATTATCAAATTCTTTAATAAACTGACCAGGTAGCAATATGCATAGGTACATATACCTAAACATTGTTTACCTCTCTGGTCTCTATTTAATTAATCTCTACAGTTTTAAAAAATTCTATCCCTGGGATCATATGATGGTGAATTCTAAAACCCTTAAAGGAATCCTGTGTATGCCCAACCATACTGCGTCTCTACCTCTACTGCAGGCATGTGCTAGACAAGCACTCCACCTCTGATCTACACTGCCAAGCCTGTAGGCCTCTAGACCTTAAATGTGTTTTAACAGCAGTGCTTCTGTGAAACATGGATAGGTATTATACAAAGGTTCTATTCTCTAGTTTTGAGACATGCAACCTCAAGGACTTTACCTTAGATTCCCATACATTATGAAGCTCATGAAAAGGACATGGAATGCAGTTATTTCTCAATCTTATTTAATCCATCATTTTTCCATAAAGAATTTCACAGAATTAGTATTTAGGGAAACACTACCATTGAATACGGTATAATGTCTCATTCAACAAAAATTGTCCATTAGGGCTGGCGGAGATAGTTCAGTGGACTAAGCACCTGCTTAGGCAAGCACAGGGACAACGGTTTGAACCCCAGCATGACATGCTGCGCCAACCCTGCCTTCAGGCACTCTTAGCCAACTATAATTCCAGTGCTGGGGAGGCTGAAAACAGGAGGATCACTATGAGTCCAAGCTGCGTAGGGAGACCCTGCACAAAATACAAAAAGTGGGGGGGCAGTGGTGAGGGGCATTACTTTCTAGATGTTTGTGATATCAAGGTGAACAAAGGGCCGGACAAATAGCTCAGTGGATTAAAGCGCCTGCAAGCAGGTACAGGGGCCAGGGGTTCAATCCTTGGGCCTGATATGCTGCTCCACCCCTGGGGGCATGCTGAGATGGCAACTGAGACTGGACAGTGGTGGCGAGTACCTACAATCTCAGCTTTTGGGAGGCTGTAAACAGGCTGATCACTACCAATCTGACCTAGTAGTGAGATCCTAAAGATAAAATTCTTAATCTGATGGAGCTTAAATGACTTAAATTATTTAACTAACATTAGGTTAGTGACTAAGTGCAATGAAAGATACATAAAAACAAAGGAAAGGGTACATTCTTGGGTTGAAGGAAGGCTAAAAGGTCTCTGAGCAAGTAACTTTCAAGCTAAAGCCTAGATGACCAGGAGCCAGGTTAGGAAAGTGGGCAGGGCCTAGAATAGGGAGTAGAGTGAATGAACTTGGAGTCTGAGAGAAACAAGAAAAAGCTAAGTGCCTACAGTAGCACAAACCATGAAGAGAGATGTAATGAGTCAGAAAGACAGATGGAGGGTGGGTCATATACAGCCTGGGGGCAGACTCTGGAAGAAAGTTTGAACTGTTCCAGGTACAGCAGGAACACAGGAAAGGTTCCAAGTGGGAGAGGGACAGGGTAATAACTGAGTTTTAAAAAATTCATCTGTCCAGGTACAGTGGCACACATTTATAATCTCAGAACTGAGGAAGCTGAGAGAGAAGGATTGCAAATTCAAGCCCAGCCTGGTCAGCTCAGTAATTCAGCAACACATTATTTCAATAATAAAAATGACTGGGAATGTAGTTCAGTGTGAAGACCCTGGATTCATTCTCACTAAAAAGAAAAAATGTCAGAAAAACAATCAAGTGGCATGTTAGTTATGGTTTCTTCTGTCACCTGCACTGAGGTGGTTTTACCATGACTCCTAACTAAGAGCTGTCCACATCTCCATATGCTACTGCCAGGCCAGGACCACATGCCCCTGTCACTGCTCTTCTGCTGCTAACAAGCTTATTAGGAGTAATCCAGAATGAATCTAATTCAGTCAATCATTTGAAAAACACTGTCTTCTGATTTTTAGTCATGTACACTTACAAAATTCTCACACATCTCTTTCACTAATAAGCATTATTGTAAAATGTAAAGCAGAAAGCCATATTAGGCTATATATACTTTGGGTTCTTGCTCTCTCTATATGATATAGATATATGTATTAAAATAGATTTAAGTAGATAAAGCTGCCATCTAAATAAACGAATAACTCTAAAAGACTTACGTAGGATGAGTTTGCGTTTCTTTTGTTCTGAGTGAAGAAAGCTACTAAGGTAGAAGACGACAGGGAGGAAGAGGATGAACACAGACACAGCAATTACAGGCACCGTGTCACTGCAAGGGACAGAGCAATTGAAAGTCCGACTCCAAAGCTTCCGAGTAATGTTCATCTGGGAACAATAACAAATGGTATTACTTTACTTTGTATTTGACTTGATTTTAATTTCTTGTAATATTTTGTTAATGTCTAAACAGACACTCAGAATTTAAACTAAATATTAAAAACATACTGAAGGTTGAGGACAATTTCTTTTGCCAGGGAAATAGTGATTTATAATTATTGTTCATATTTAAATACTGACCAGAGTATAACAGAATGCCAACCAGTTGGTAGCTCTCAAACACAGAATGCATGAGTAGGAATGCAGCTAACTGTTTCCTTCCTTAAAAATTATTATTAAGAGCCTACTACAAACTACATACTATCCCAGGCAATAGGAATAGAGCAGTAAAAACAAAAATCCATGGTATACCCAACTGAAGTGCTTTGTACCAGCCTGAATGTTACTGGTGCACTACAGTTTCTGAGATGCTGTGATAATTCACATTTGTTATTCTAAACTTTTGATCTTACAACTTGACTTCTAATTCTCTACTTTGAGCCAATAATTTGCTTCCTCTACTTCCTCAATTTTCAGGCGCCATTTTGCCTACAAAGGCATGATTGCCGCCTAGTGGTGCCCCATGTAAAGGCAGTACAGCATACGGAAAAAAGCTTGTGGTTGACCACCCAACCAATACATACTATTAAGAACTCACTATATGTCAGATGTTACTTTATATACTGAATGATGAACAAAAAAACCCAACAAGTCCTGGTCCTCATGTGGCTTATATTTTAGTGAGTGGTAACATGCTATAAATGAATGAACACTGTCTAACAGATATAAAAAAATAATGTAATAGGAAGTGACTGAAAATAGCTTTCAAAAAAATAACGAAACCTAGAAACTTCTTTAACAAGTATATAAGAAATTAAAATGTAAACATGGAACAATGCTCACACCTTATACAGTGCCTGATTAATTTTCATTTTAGTTTGCTAGACCAGAATATTCTAAAACCTTACTATTTTATAACTATTATAATTATTTCTGATTGAAGACAACACACACAGATGCCAATATACCACTAAAAGAGATACTGAGGATACATTCAACAGTACTGCAAAATATGCACCTCATCAGCAGGAAGGTACTTACTGCATCTTCCACATCAATGCATAAGTGCGTTCCAGGTTCAGCTTTAGTTTCAAGTTCATTCATTTTTTGCATTTGACTGTATAGACTACTTAGATTTTTGTATTTTTCTCGGCAGCTTTTGCACACCTCTGAGTAATTTTTTGGTGGTAGAAGACTGTGTGTACTCCCCTAAAATGACAAAGGCAGATATAATATGAAGAACACAAACTACATACAACATCTCTATTATGTAAACTAACAACAATTGGCCTCCTGGTATAGGTGACAACATGGTGTGCTGGGACACTGGGCAGGACACCCTGCTAAGGGTTAGAGGCCTGGTATGTGAGGCATGTGACAAAAGTATTAAGCACTTTTTAAATAATGCATTTGGTTGTTACAGGGTCTCACTACACAGCTCAGACTTGGCATCCTCCTCCTATTTTCAGCCTCCCCAGTGCTGGGATTACAGGCATGCACCACTATGCCCCTGGACTCTGGCCAGCCTCCCGGGGCAGGGCTGATGCAGCATGTGGCACTGGGGATCGAATCATGGTCCCTGCACTTGCCCAAGTGTGCCTAAGCAGGCGCTTTAGTCTGCTGAGCTGCCTCGCTGGCCCTGGCACTTTCTAAGGTGTCCTTAAATTTTGTCACTATTAAATGAAGACAGTACTACATTATGTGCCAAACCAACAATACACAACTACCAGATTTCTGAAGTTATCTCAACATTACATATATCTGTACTTTTTTTTTTGTCTTTTTGAGACAGGGTCTTGCTATGCAGTTCAAGCTGGCCTTGAACTCACTTTTGTAGCACAGGCTGGTCTTAAACTTGCACTGATCCTCTTGCCTCAGTCTCCAAGTGCTAGGATTACAGGCGTGCACCACTATGCCCAGCTTTACATACCTGTACTTCTCTATCCTACTTTTGTTGCATAAATATGAAACATGTCCTTGCCCGTGATGACTTCATCAAATACGTGACTGAGGCAGAATTTTTATAAGAAGAGAAACGGGAACAAAATTGTGGCCCCATGAAATTTTGTCACAGGCTCATAATCTAGGCCTTTTTAACACTGGACATGGTGGTACAGTCTTGTAATCCTAGCACTTGGGAGGCTGAGGCCAAAGCATTGTTGTGAGTCTAAGGTCAGCCTGGGTTATGTAGTGAGTGAGTTCAAGGGCACCCTGAACTGCATAGTGAGACCCTGATTCAAACAACAGAACAGAACAGAACAGAACAGAACAGAACAGAACAGAACAGAATCGAATCAAATCCAGGCCTTTCTAGTCAACAAAAAGGGTTAAGTATAAAAAAGAAGTGGACAGTCTAAAGTATGTGTAGAGATAACATAAATTAGTATGTTAGCAATCTCAATTATTTGCACTTTTAAAACACCTGCCTTTTAAAGAAAAAGCTTACGTTGGTTTCTATTTACTTTTTTCTTTACAATATAGCACAGAGAAAAGACATAAACTCAACAACAGTGTGCTTGCCTAGTATGCAGCAGGCTCTGGGTTCAATCCCTAGTACCCCCCCACACCAACACCACAATTTTCAAAGTTATTTTACAGCATGAGATATAATACTGCTAATTTAACAGAAATCTGCATTCCAAGTTTCAGATTATTTCAATTAATTATGAGTATGGAATTCTATCTTGGTGTAGGAAAGAATAAGTAGAATAATTATTTAATTTTGCAAGCTGAAAGAGAACTACAGATTCAGATATATCTGAAACTTTTAAGATAAAAAGAAGATGTTTAAATTGACAGATGTGGTGGTACATGTCCTATAATCTCAGCGCTTGGGAGACTAAGGCAAGAAGATTGCTGTGAGTTCAAGGATAGTCTGTGTTACACGTGAGCTCAAGGCTAGCCAGTACTTACATAGCAAGACCCTATATTGAAACCCATCCCCCCTCAAAAAAAGATTTAAAATGCAGAACATGAAACCATAGAAGTACTAAAACAAATTTTAAAGATAATGTCCATGTGGAAAAGATCTTTTGCATGTGTCACAAACATTATAGGCCATTTAAATAACTGATAAATCTAATGAAATTACATTTTTCTTTGTGACAAGAAATACAATAAAAAAGAAATGAACTAGGAAAAATGTGCAACTAACCCCTTTTAAAACACTAGTCTCTGAAGCCTGTTAATTTCCAATGCCAAAAACTCAAAGATCAAAGATGGAGACAATAAGAATCTGCAAGGTAGAATTCTTGAAGTCTACCTTGATATCGTAACTCAATACTTAAAATTACCTTACTCCACAATGCCTTTTAAAGTATATGAAATATATTTTTAAAATACTGAGGCAAAGAGTGAGCTTCTCATAGACACAATCATACTGCATTGCAAAATACTTTATTACATAAACAAAATCCAGGTGTATTACTGTGTATTTTAATTAAATAAGTGAGGGCCAGTGAGATAGCTCAGTGGTCTAAAGCACCTGCTTAGGCAAGTGCAAAGGGACCATAGTCCAAACCCTGGTACCACATGCTGTGCCAGCCCCACCCCTAAGGTGGGCTGAACCGGCCACGAAAAAGTTAAATTAAATTTTTAAAAAATGAATGAATGTCTCAGTTAACATTCCTACATCAATCATCTCATCAGATCCTCACTACAAAATACTGGAAGTAGGCAGGATAGATAATACTATCTTTTAAGAGAACAAAAATTTTAATGATTTGATGCCACAGAGATAGCTTAGCAGCATAAGGGCCTGCCTGGCAAATGAAAGGTTCTGAATTTGGTCTCCAGTACCACACACACAAAATTTTAATGATTTGTAACTAGAAGAATTCAAATGAAATACACATTTACTAAGCCGTCTATACCACAAGAATGCTCAAATATCAACAAATAATGCTACAAACATTTATAATTACACATTATTCATTTGCGTAAGACAGCATTTTCATTTCAAATATATTTAAAATACCTGAAGGTTACTCTCAAAGCAGGTCAAGGTTTCATTAAACAGGTTGAGGAAAGATACTGTAGTGTTTAATAATTCTTCACGGTTGTCTGTTAAACAATCTGTTTTTTTAAAAAAAAGTGTATAAATATATCATAAGCAACAATCATTTAGTTATTGTTATTTTGTGATTTCAAGGACCAAACCTAAGGCCTCATACATGCTAGCTATATCTGTTGTCATTTGTCCCTCAAGCTATCTGTTTTTACACTGTTGTAATTCTTTACTCTAACATGAAGTATTCTATATAAGAAAATGTTCCAAGGACACTTAAAACATTTCTTTTCCCGATTAAATGTTTTTCATGAAAAATTAAAATAATCATATATCCAATGCCAAATAAAATTTTAAGTGGCAACCAGACTAAGACAAAAAGATCACAAGTTCAAGGCCAGCCTGGGCAACTTAGCAAGACCTTATCTTCATAGTTGAAAACAGACTGGGGATGTAGCTTAGTGACTGAGCACTTGCTGAGCACGCATGAGGCCTTGGGTTTAATACATAGTATTGCAAGCAAGCAAACCAACAAACAAAAACGTTTAAATTAACCTTTCATGGTGAAAAAGGTCTTAAATCATGAACATTAGTTATCAAATGTTTCTTTAATAATGCTATTTAGCTATAAGGCTGCTTATCCTACATTAATTTTAGCTAAATTATTATACCATTTTATCCTTGTTTGTATCAAAGTTAGTACTTCTGTGTCTCTTCCAACTTCATCAATGGTCACTTTTTGTAATTAACAAGGTAATTTAATTTGCTCTTTCAATCATGAGTTGAGAGTAGAGAATTTTGTCTAAAATAGTGACAAATGAGGCCTCTAGTGAAGTACAGAATTAGAATTGTTTTATAAGTTTTTATAAGTCTTATATAACTGGCTTTTAAAAAAGATTTATTTATTTTTATTTATTCGGTACTGGGTCTTGCTACATAGCTCAGGCTCGTAGTGATCCTCCTGTCTGAGCCTCCCCAGGGCTGGGATTACAGGCATGCACCACCACATCCAGTTCTGGTGGCTGGCACAGCATGCAATACGAGGGACTGAATCTGGGTCCTTGTGCTTGCTGGGCAGGTGCTTAGACCACTGAGCTATCTCCCTGGTCCAGTAAATGGTATTCTTCTGTAACTTGCTGTTCCTGCTTAGCAGTAGCTCAACTTCGTATATACTTTTCATCATCTATGTATGAATATACCACTTTTTTTTTTGGTATCAGGAATTGAACTCAGGACTCTTGTGCTTGCCAGATAGGCACTGTGCCACAGAGCTGTACCCCCAGCCCATGCCACATGCTTTATCCATTCTCCCCTTGAAAGTGAACTGACTTTTCATCTTCCCTTCGTATTTTCCTTCCCCATGGTCTCAGCCAGCTACTTCCAATGCATACTGACTGCTGGGCTTCAGATCCTAGAACTGGTGGCCCACCATCACCATCTCAGCTCCTCAAATCCTTGTCCTCTTTTCTGTTCACACACCCACTAATTTTCATTGGCTTTCGCTACTCTTCATTCTGGTTATGGAATACTATTACCAAAAATTCTAAAATTATAATGAAGGAACCTGATTCAAATCATGTTTTCCGATCTCAAGGTCATGAAACAATCTCATAGATGCCCTAATTGTCTCACATGGATGTTCTAGTCCCCAAGTCTATTCTGTTCTTAATTTCAACAGACAGGTTTACATTATATTCACCTCACTTAGAAAGTCATAGCTATTTGACAGAATCTTTCTCAACTGGGAGTAAAGAGAGGCATAGGAAATTACGGCAACAATTCAGAAGTGGCAATGCAAGCAATTTAATGGCGAAAATAAAATAAAAGCTGATATAGAGGTGCATGCATGCAGTTTCAGCATTTGAAAGTCTGAGGAATGAGAATTAGAAGCTGAAGACCAGCCTGGGCTCCCTAGCAAGTTCAAGGCCAACCTAAACAAAACAAAACAAGATGAGAGTAAGAGAAACTGAAACTGAAGGAGTAGACTCTAGACCATGACGATAAAGAACAGCGCATATACTATGAGAAAGGACAATCATGGCAGTTACAGCAAGGAAAGCTGAGTACTTCTTAAGCTCAAGAACAATGCTTATACTTGGGACACATTTACTCACTGAATTACTGCAATGATTCTGAGACAAGAAATATCATTACCTCCATTTAAAAACAAAGTGCTGATATTTAGAGAAAGTAAGACAGCTGCTCCAAGACATAAAACCAAAAAACAAAATGCTGGGTTGGGACTCAGGTTGCATGTTGAGCTTGCACTCTCACATGCTGCAAAATAAATAACACATTCATGCCTATACTTTAAGCCATTAAAAAGTTCAAACCTCAGAGTCACATACATATCTGGGCTCTTCCCTCCAGCACCCAGAGGCATCTTACACCACAAGAGCTGCAGGCATTCCCCACCAATTGGTCAGAGTGGGCATTAAAAGGAAACATAACCTAGTGAACGGTGCAGCAGCAAGTAGCATGTTGAGATTCCTCAAAATTAGAAAGATCACTTTATCTGAGTGGATGAACTACAAAAGGGTACTGTGCCTATAGAAGCCAGCTAGCAGGGGCAACCAGCTCAGTTCCCCTTGCTTCCCTTCTCTAGGACAGTACTTTCTTTCCCCCACAAAACATACTCTGCTAGAAGAAGGAAGAAGAGGGAAAAAAAAAAAAAAAAAAAAAGAACTCACACGTTCTACACTTTCTGCAGCTTTACTTTCTCAAAGAATGCTAGCCTCATTCAATTCCAGTACTACCAAAACAAAACAGATTTATTATGAGTCCCTTTCAATGCTAGCTTACCACCATCATAAAGTAGCCTCGAATTCTTAGGGGTGAGGCTGAGTAAGTACAAACACAATTACACACATGCAGAATATTCGTATATTAGGCTAACAAGTTGAGGAAGCTCTATAATGAACCATGTCACAACTGACACACAGTGTAAGGGAGAGAAGAATGTGCATCTCTGCAGGGCCTGTAATAACATAAAGTACACCAACAGGAGGGAGCAGTGTGTTAAGTGAAACAAGTCAGGCACTCAAACTTAAATACTGCATGGTTTCTCTTACATAAAAATTTAAAAAAGAATATATATACATATATATACTATATATAGAGAGAAATGTATATCTATATCTATATCTACATATACTATATATATATAGAGAGAGAGAAAGAGAGAGACAATACAAAATAAGATGGA
>PVKN010041125.1:0-10599 GCA_004027915.1 Capromys pilorides
AAGAAAGGAAGAAGGACAATGAGGATGACAGCGAGAGAAGAGAAAGGAGAGACAGAGACAGAGAGACAGAGAGGCAGAAATGAGTAAAACAGAAAACAAAAAAAAGACAAAGGACAAAAAAAAAAAAAAAAAACGCAAGAAACAGCAAAGAAAGCCAAGGCTAAGTTCCTTTGCAAAGGCACAACATATGCATCAGTTTCCAGCTCTCAGACAAGTCTGAGCCTCTACTCTGCAGGACCAATAGTCCACGCTGCATCTCCACTGACCCCCGCCCCTTTCTTTGTGTATTCCAACTGTCTTGCATTACTTTCTTCTTCCAATGATACCCAGTATCTTCTATGGCTGACATGTGCTTAGGTTTGGATTCAGTTTCAGTAGTATTCTCACCTCTCTAATTTTTTCCAGACACATTCAATCTGTGTTAGAAGAAAATTCCCAATGCCTGATCACTAGCTCTTTGCCAGGAAGAGAGTGATATTTTCTTATGTTTTCTCTCTTATTCTTCCTAACGATTGGGCAAGGCAAGTATCATTATCTCTGTTTAGAAACTGACACTGAATCCGAGAAATTAAATGTTCTTCAAAGGTCACACAGCTTAGCAACAGCAGGGCTGGGTCTGAACTCTGGCTACGGTGGCCCCAATCTCCATCCATTATATCACCCTTCAAACACTGCCTGTGGTCTGCATTGGAGACAGAGAGAGCATAGCGATCCTGGAGGTTGGATGTCACTTCTCCAGACCTGGAACGTTTCTCTGATGTTCAGCCTCTTTTCAGATCATCTAAGTATGAAGCTCCAGACGGTGTGCACCTGACTGGAACCAGTGGCTTGACCTGAATGGAAGTGCTCTGCTAGGCCAGAGAAATCCCATGCCAGAGCACTGGGTGGGTCCCAGGCTCAGATCTTGTCTCCTTTTCTCACTTCTGTCTCATTGCAGAACCATGTTCAGAGCTCAAAACAAAGGGTGGGCATTTAATGGCTATGTTACCTAACCCACGTGAGGAAGCCTTCTCAAGGTTCAATGTCAAACATGCAGCTGTATGACTTTGAGTTACTGCATCCGTTTTTGTTGATCTTGGTTGTTCCCCGTTGAATGTCCACAGGGTTCCTGGGACGACTGCATGAAATTGTGGGCGCACAATGCCTCACTGAGCTTCTACTAAGTGCTCAAGAGGAGGCTCTCACTGCCCATGCTTTTCTCTCTACCCCTCCAGCTTCATGACTTTACACTTAAGTCATTTGTCCCTTCATTCAATTTTTTGCTGATTGATTTTGAAAGTCTTCAGCATTACAAAATAGCCACTGTGAAAATTCTCTTGCAGTTTAAATATTCTTTCATTCAAATATGTATATATATATATATATATATATATATATATATATATATATGTAATCAAGAATCTCTGGGTCTAGAATAAAGATCAATGGCACAGTAGCTCCCTGGAAGTGCAAGGTTCTGAGTTCAATTCCTGGAACCAAAACCACCACCAGCACCACGACAACAATAACACAATAGAGTCTCTAACCAACAAAGGTCAGCAGTGTACTACAGTCTGGCTTGCCTGTCTCCTCTCTCCTCTGCCCCTCCTCACTCCCCAAATTGAAAGATAATTTCAGGCTCAGACCTTGTGATGTAAAATAATATATGTCAGTTTGTCTAAGGTATTGAATTCAGTTATTTAGTGAAATGTTATTATAGACACATATGTGAAGATTATTTTTAGATGACATTAATCTTTAAATCAATAGATGGAGTGAAGTTTATCATTCTCCTTATCATTAGTGGGTCTTATATAATCATTTGAAGCCCTGAGTAGAAGGCAGATTGATCTTTCTGAGGAGGGAATTTGTACTCCTCCAAGCCCGAGCTACATCAACTCTACCCTAGGTGTCTTGCTGCTGACCTACCAAGAAGCTTGTGGACTTGGTAGCTTTCAAAATGGCATGGGATAATTGTTGGAAATAAATTTCTCTATAGACAAGTAGAGAAGGAGCAAATACACATACAGAATGTACATCACTCAAATGATGTCAGGAATGGGTAGCAAGCAAAGATAGTCCAGTCCTAAGGCATAGCTTAGAAAGACCCAATATACATGCAAAGACTCACCAAATTTGTAAGTCATACAAGGGATATCACTGAGTAATATTGGATCCTATCTCATCTGGCATCATTTCTTCATGAAAAGAGAAGAAAAGGAAAAAGCCAGCCGGGACTCCTTGGCCAGAGAACAATGCTCCATGACTAGTACAAATTTAAAGCCCATGTGTGCACTGTAAAAAATGGCTGTCTCTTCCCTACTGTGGGGAATTTAAAAAAAAATGATAGATATAATTTTCTTACACTTATTGTTTTTCTCCCATACATTTTCTTAAACCTTTGGTGGTTGCCTGATATAGCTTATCTTTAAGCAAGTGCCTTCAGACAAGACAAATGAACAAATGGCAATAAATACAAATTGGAAAACAAGGAAATAGCCTTTTTCTTACACCTAGGATCAGAGGACTGTCAGTTAACACTGCAGACTGGTAGGGTGTCCATGATGTTAGCTGGGAGAATGGTATCAAGTATGAATGATGGAATTAAATCTTGTGATATTTTCCTCTGTTCTGTTAAAAACACAATACCTTCCAGGTTCACTGGAGCTGGTTTCATGTTCCCTAGCCAGAACACAGATGGTCTAAAACATTCCTTCCAGCTCTGACATCTTGTAATTCTAAATGAGAATGAATGTGCTTTTATGAAGATGAATAATAATTACGAGAACTGCACTCCTCAGTTTGCAAAGCACTTCCTTTTTCAACTAACACGCTTGTCATGAACTGACTGCCCACTTTGTAGAGGCACCAGAGAGAGACTGGCCATTCCCAAAGTTGAGCTGGAGTCACCACAGGCTCATAGGTCTTACACGAGGAAGAAAGGACCAACCAGCTGGGTAGACTGGGACAGAGACGTTGTTGCCAGTTCAATGGCACCTTGAGGTGAAGGCCAACAAAGGTAGGCTTCGGAACTACCACAGTTTGAAGTGTTTCCAGCAGTGAGAGTTGAACAAGTTACTAAACCCCTATTTCATCAGATTCCCTAAGTACGCGTTCAACTGAGGCTTTTACTAACTTTGGTACAATGGTTTTAATTCAATGAAACGTGAGAATGCATATTACAGCACACAGAGAGAATGTTTTAAAAATGAGACTCAAAATTCCAGTACTGAGGGAGGCCAAGGCAGAAGAATCACAAGTTCAAATTAGCCTGGGTGATTTCGTGTGTTTGTAGGAACCTGTCTCAAAATGGACAAAATGGGAGAGGGTCTGTTGATGTCCTGGAGTCCAAAACACAAGAAAAATTAGTACTATTATTACCAAGAAAATCTTAAACCACCAGTTATGGCAAACCCAGATCTTCTGCCCAACCTAAGTGTCAAAATCCAAAATCCATTAAATGAATTCCTCTCATAAATTCATCCCTTCTACAGCTTCATGGAAAGACCATACTACGCAAATCCCCACTTTTGAGAGCAAGAGGGGCATGTACATTTCTTAATTGGGTTCCTCATGCATTACCATGGCTGTGCTTTATCCAGAGGTGAAAGCCTCCATTAGTAAAACACAATGCTATTTAATGGGAGTGGCAGGTAAAATATTGTGTGGTAAATGACCAGGCAGAGAGTAAAATGTAACCAGCGAGGGCTGGCTGTTTCAGAGTACCCTTTTGTGAGTGAAAAGGCAATGGAAAATTGCCAGAAGAGGTGTAAATTAGTCTAAAGTTTAAAGAGCATAGAACCTGTTACAGTGGATAGTGACATTTATCATGATCAAGGGAAAAGCACTGTTTTCACACAGTTTGGTTCTTCTGATATTAAAATATATAATTGCATTACTCAATGAACAGGAAACAATTGATCTTTCAGTTAAGAAGGAGAACCCAGTATATTTACTCCTACCACTTCTTAAGCCCTACTTTAGAAACCCTTATCTTTTAGACTGATATCCAGGCCCACCACACTTTGCTGCGGCTGCTACAATCATCTCTCATGCCTTGATGTACCGAGTTGAGTCCGAACAGCGTGGCAATGCAATACACGAAGGTCTCAGGTCTTCATTGTACCACGTCCTCATTAATTTCCTTGGACTTCAAGTTACTTGTCTGTAAAACATTTTGTATTGTCCTCTCTAGAGAATTATATTTGGTTCTTTTATTGGTTAAAATTCAAAAGCGACAGGTTAAACAGTATGCTTAAAACATAGAAAAACCAACCAAGAATAGTGTAAGTTCTATACTACCCCTTTGGGTACCTCACTGCCTTTGGTTAAAGACCATAGATTCTGATGCTCATGTTCAAATTTTACAATTGTTGTGGGCCTCTAGGACATCCACAGTTTCTATTTTCACTCTACAGCAGCCAACCCCATTCCAGTCATAGTCGTATACCTAGAACTTGGAACACCTGCAGGCCATCAATGCTCCTGGTCCCTGTGTCCTTCCCTGCTCTGTCATACTCTGTTCTGCTTTCACTCTAAAAGATCACCAGGTCCTGAAGCTCAGCCATATTGGAGCAAGCATCTGCAAAACTAGGCTCTGCTGATGACTAGAGTGAGCGAAATTTGTTGGCCAGAGGGTGGTAGAGAAAAGCCAAACACATTCTCTTTCCTTTACTCTCTTCTTCTCTAGAAATTTAATAGTAGTTTCAATTTTTTTTTTCCTGGAGTTATCTTGGTCTTTGATTGATGTTACCAGGGTTTGCCTAAATACAGCATTCCTATTTGCCAAGAGCATTTCATTAGACAGATCATGACAATAACAATAAAAATTATATTCACCAAATTATGAAGTAGTTTATGTGACATGTAATATTTTAAAGAATATAAAGCCATCACTTAATTTAATCGTTAGAATGACTGTAATACATGGAATAGTTGTGTTATTCCCCACACCCCTTTGCTACAGACTTATTGCAGGCAGGGTATCCTTCATTGCTCCTAGACCTGTAGCCAGTGGTGTGTGGGTGGCCGTGAGCACATGTCTAATTGCTCACAGTGAGAGCGTTCTTCAACAGAAAACACATATTCTGCTCACGCAGTTCTACCTGCCACCAGCACCAGGAAGTCAGCCTCTGCTAATTTGCTGACCTAAGGAGGAAAGGCAAGGATAGAC
This sequence comes from Capromys pilorides, assembly GCA_004027915.1. Taxonomy (NCBI): domain Eukaryota; kingdom Metazoa; phylum Chordata; class Mammalia; order Rodentia; family Capromyidae; genus Capromys; species Capromys pilorides. The sequence continues at coordinate 5,153 of PVKN010041125.1, forward strand.
TCAGCAGTGCAGAATGGAGCAGCTACTCCCTCACAGCCGAGGTCACGAACCCCGGTCAACATGAAGATGACAGGCAGACCCACGTGAGATGAACACTGCACTGCTCCTAATCCTCACATCCATGACTTACCAACACATATGGCTGGCTGCCTCTGAGATCCTGTAGCTCTCTTTTGATCTAGCATAAGGGCAGTGATTGACTGACATGCATCTTCTCAAGATACATGTAATTATCTCTGCTTTACAAATGACTAAACCTTTAAGAAGCTAATTAATTATTAAAAGGGCAGGCACAGCACTTCAATAGCAAAGCTGAACAGATATCTACAATACCTTTTTTTTGTGGATTGATTTGCAGCAAAGCCATTAAACACAGTTTAACTCCACAGTGGAGAGAACGGGTACCAGCCCTCTTTCAGCTGGACTTCCCTCAGACCACACCAATAATGAGCGTAAGGGTGATCCCAGAAATCACAGCCACCTCACACTGAAGCATCCATCCTCAGTGCCATGAAGCCTGTTCACACGCCCTCACAGTTTTCAGAGTTGGACTGTACCTGCAGAATCAATAAACAAGTGTTTTAAGGGATGCAAAACCAGGAAACCAATTAGAAGTATGGCATATGAATCATGACAGGGGTACATTACTCACCCTGATGTGGTTAGTAGGTGGGACAAAGATGGAGTTCAGTACAGAATTTGTATAATTCACTAATTAATTCAATTGGCAGATTTTCCACCCAATTTTCTTGAAGCTAAAGCAAATTTTACCAGTGCATGGAGTAGTTATAAATTTAAACATATGTTAGGCAAGTACAGCAAATGGAAAGGATTTGGGAGTGAAATTAATGCAGCCACATTATAAATAGGTTGTATTTCTCAATATTAAACTCTTAAAAATAGACTGGCTAAATATATAGACAATAATGGATTGAGGCTGAGCTGGCATTACTAGAAGACTAGGGATTTTTCTATTTAATGGCTTATAATTTCAATTTCTCATTTCTTCATGAAACAAAGAGCAGAAGCTTGCTTTATTACTTGTGATTACATGGCACCACACCATCTAAACAGAAGCCACAGAGTAAAATTGGGGATGGAGCACATCAGTAGAAGCACAACAGAAAGCCGAAAACAGGGCTTCAGCTTCCAGGCCAGCTGCTCTGTGACACCGGGCCTTTGACCAAACTACCTGAACCTCAGGGAACAAAACATCTGGTACGCTAAAGCACTTGGTAAGCTGGGTCACCACGAGAGTTTGTGATATTACCTCTTCACTTGGCTTGGTAAAGACTCAAGTTCTATATTCTACTTCTGACATGCTTTGGGAGATAGTGTACATAGAAAGGGATGGAATAAAATTCCATCACGAAAAAGTGGTGCAAAATTATTTTTCTCTCCTAGACACTCAGGTCTGCAACTCAGTCCTGCCTATTAGCATCCGCTCACCCTCAAGCACAGTGAGATAGCCTATCTGAGCCTCAGTCGACCTGCATTTTCTAAGTGCATGATGATACTTACAAGAAAGCTTCACGTAAGCACAAGAGTGGTCCAGTGACTTATATTTGTTGAGTTTTAGCTCTGCACCAGGCACTGGTATCTTTTTTTCTAGTCACAATAAAGCTGGGACATAAGTGGGATTACTATCTCCATTGTGGACAACAGGTAGACCTGAAACCGAAGCTTGTCTGACTTCAGTGATCCCAAAGGTTGTGAAGATGATATGAATAAAAGAAAGACTAAGTAGGGGTCAGATCATCCTGTGGGGTGCTTGGCTCTCCCAAACGCAGAGATGAGATCCTACGTAGATACAGGTCTCATATCCTTCTCAGGAATTAATGCCATTGTGTCGCTAGGTAATCTTGAATTATCTTTTTCCTTTCCATAGTTAGCCCTGGTTAAAACCAGCTAGGCTGAGTATTATAGATACCTTTTCTTCTCTCATTACTTTTCCAGAGAACAATCAAAAGAGCAGAGCTAAAGCAGCAGAGAAGACTGGTGGAAATCATGCCCTCAGCAGAGCAGAACAAATTCTTCCTCCAATGCTTTTTTTGTAAAATAACAGAGATCCAGCCTAGGGAGCCACTGGAGGGAGGCTGCATGCACAGGCAAATGGTCCTGAGGAATGCTCTCATTTTTCCAGACGTGCACAGTGAGCTAGAGCCATGTTATTAAAGAAAGATAGCAGAGACAAAGAAAGGCTGTGGGGGAACCTCTGTTCTCCTTGCACCCCTGGAGATGCCGGTACCATCACCCCATAAGGAAGCATGTGATCCAGCTACTGTCATAATGAGGTGAACCATGAGGGTACAGGGACCCTGAGCTCGCCCTCCGTGCTCTCTCAGTGTGTGTTTTCTCCTCATCATTTGCTATGGCTCGCCAGTGGTCTCCTTGTCTAAAGCTGCAACATTGGTCTCTTCCTGTCTGGGTTAGGAGAAGGCATCCAGGCACAGATTTTGGCAGTCCTTGCTAATTGGTCAGGATTCAAAGTTTCCTAGTCACCTTGGCCCATAGGCTCCCTCTTAGCCCTGCAAAGCGTGCAAAACCAAACCCAAAGCATCAGAACAGGCCCACCTGACTTTGACCTGGGCAAGCAACCACAAAACTCTCCTTTGTTAACATTACAGGTCCCTCACAGACCAGGCAGCCCTGACAAGATTAGCTCTCCCTCAGCTGTTCCAGCCAGCGATCCCCCTCCTTAAAAGATCCTATTGAGTCTCCTGTCTCCCCTTTATTTGCTGCTGTCTTGGTCTGCTAGACAACCAGCCTGCTTGATGCCCCCAATAAATCTACTCGTGTCAGAATGCCTGGCCTGGCCGACTGCCTGGGTTCCTATCTAACACTCGCCACAATGTAGATTTTGCAAATGCACATCCAGTTGGGTAACTTCGCCTCCTTCTCTTACTCACTGTTTAGTAATATGGCATTACAGGCAGAGGTGACTAACAAGAGAAGGTAGTGCTTAATTTTAGTCTACAACAGTAGAAGCACAAAGCATGTCTACTACAACAAGGGCACAGCACACCATTCCCTGAGACCCTTCCCAGAGAACTGTTTTGAGACAGTGTCATATTACTAGCAAACTAGGCAGCTCCAGGTTTGAGAAACCAGTCAGATGTGAAAGCTTGTAATAGCATCATGAGGAGCAATAAGAATTTATGAGGAACAATAAGTTGGCTGCCTTCAATGAATGGAAAACCTGAAGCAATGGGATACTTTCTTGACCTTTTAAACATTTTTATTCTTCATTTTATTAGTATGCATTTGTGAAACATTATAAATGAAATCAGGGCATTTACATACCACACCTTCGGCCTTTCTATTTGGCTTGCCTCTCCCTCCCCTCCCGACACTTCCCATCCACAGATCCTCTGTCTTCTGATACTGACGTCTGGGATTCTGTGGCACGGCCACAGCTGTGTCCCAGGCACTACAATACGTGCACTGTAGCTTGACCAGCGCTTATCAGAAATTCTTGGGATCAGAAGTGTTTCAGATTTTGGGTTTCTTTTTCCTTTTATCCATTTTGAAATATTTGCACGTAGACCTCTCATTGGTTGAAAATTTCCAATCTGAATTCTGAAATCTGAAAAGCTCCAAATTCCAAAACATTTTGGGCATGAGTGTGTGTGTGTGTGTGTGTGTGTGTGTGGCAGGGTGGGAGTGTTGGGGCTCAAAAATTACAATTTTAAAAGCATTATGGGTTTCAGACCTTGGGAATGGAGATGAATGATCCCTATATGCTATCATTTTTAGCTGATAGTTTTCAGACATTACATGGGGTCAAAAATCTCCTGGAAAAAAAACAGTAAGTAAGTAAGTAAGTAAATAACTAGGGGCTGGGCATATAGCTCAGTGGACTAAATAGCCTGCTAAGCAGAGCACAGCAGCTGGGATTTGATACAGGCAAGCCGTGACTGTCTCGCCCCTGTCCTTGGGCTCACTGGACAGTGATTGAGACTGGGTGTGATGTCACATGCCTGTAATCCCAGCCCTTGGAAGGCTGAACACAGGAGAATCACTATGAGTCTGATCTATGTAGTGAGACTCTGTAAACTCTGTACTAAATACATTTTTTTTTAAATTTTATTTTAAAGAGTAAAAATAGCAGAAACAAAGATAGGAAAACAGTAACAAGCAAGAATACATATACTATGGGATTTTCAAAACAAGAAAAATTTAACAATGGTTGTATTGCATATATTCATCATCAAATCTGTTTCAATTGATATAGATATGTAAAATTAGTCAAACAATTAAACATTAACACTTACAATAAACCTTAGTTTTTTTTTTAACTCTTTCAAATACATTTTGCTAAACACATTTTTTTAAAATTGTAAAAATCTCCTGAAGAACTCTGCAGACACAGTTGCATGCCACCTCTGGGGCACTGAAAAGTGAACAGTCTTTATTCCAGTCTCTTTCTCTGTCACTCTTTTTCCTGTCCCTCTGTCCCTCTGTCCCTCTCCTCTCCTCTCTTCTCTCATTGCTGATCGCACCTAGAAGCTTTATACAGAGTTCCATTTCAAGTTCTTTCTCCTGGCTTTTATTTTGAGACAGGTTCCTGTGAGATTTCCCAGCCCGGGCTTCAGCTTGCGGCCCTCATAACTCTGCCTCGCAATGTAAGGGGGTTACGAATCCATTTCATCTAGCAGATCCAGCTTCTCTCTCTGTTATTTGTTTATTTCAGTTCTAGGGAGCATCATGTTCCATCCAAAGCTTCTTTTTCTTTTTCAGTAATTTAGCATTTTGAGACAAGATCTCGTGAAATCGCTTAGGCTTGCCTTGAACTTTAAATCCTCTTTCTTAAGTTTGCCAAGCAGCTGGGATTGCAAACAGATGCCACTGCAATTGGCTACGTCCCTCTTTAATTCATGGTAATACTGATCCTTAGAGATTAAAATGCTAAATGAAGGTCACAATTCTCAAACTTGGTTCTGTTGCCTTTTTCTTTTTTGTATTTTGTGCAGGGTCTCACTATGCAGTTCAGATTCATAGTGATTCTCCCATTTTCAGTCTCCCCAGTGCTGGGATTACAGGCATGCATCACCATCCCTATACTCAGTGGCTGGCTCAGTGCACCCCTGGGGGGGGGGCAGCCCAGCATGCGGGACCAGTGATCAAACCCTGGCCCCTGTGCTTGCCTAAGCAGGCACTTAGAACATGGAGCTATTTCTCCAGCCCCCTGTTCCCTTTTACATCTGGATAACTCTGTGTTGTAGAAACTGCCCTGTGCTTTCTGGGATAGCTAGTAGGATCCACAGATTCTTCTCAGTAGGTAACCATGGTCCTGAGCAAAAGTGCTTGCAGCAACTTCAAGTGCAATCTGAGCAGGGAAACCTCCCCTCGGGGTGAAAGCAAAGAGACTATGGTCACTTATAGGGTAGGTGGGAAGGTTGGGACTCAAGCTCAGATCTGTCAGGTATCAACCAACTATATCCTAA
>PVKN010041126.1:0-10605 GCA_004027915.1 Capromys pilorides
GAAAGAAAGAAAGAAAGAAAGAAAGAAAGAAAGAAAGAAAGAAAGTTTCATATTTATGTAATAGGAATTTCTAGCTTCCCTAGTTTCATCTTTTATCAGTATTATTTACCTAAAGTAAAATTTCTAATAACATCATTTGTGCTCTTTCATAATTTCTTTATCACCAAAGATAAAATTTAGGCTGCCTGTGTGTGGCCATCATTCTATCAATTTTCAGATTAAAATAACTTCACCCTGTTGGCCAAGTAGATGCCACACAAATGCTTCCAACTGTAGTTTGTTTAGAAGTCACCAAGGTCTCCTGTGAAGAAACTATGTTTGGCTGGAGAGGATAGAGAAAAAAAAGACATAAAACAAAAACAAAAACCATCAGCTAGAATAAACTTTGACTTAAGAAAATTGGCGGTGCTGAGAAGAGGCAAGGAGTTGACTGATTGATTGATTGATTTCTTGCACTGCATTTGAAAGTCTGCCTTGAAGCTCTGAGCTGTGTAAAGTTATGCAGAAGAGATGAGCTTCAGGAAGGTACTGGGTGTAGCTGCAGCAGTCTATGAGAGCCATGGCACTATGCGTGGCCTTGCCACAGGTGAGAGCCACAGTGCCATGTGTGGCCTCGCTACACCCCACGGGCTGCGGTCTCCTCCTGCGTGACATGTGGGGCTTGGATTGTTTCTCATCCAACACTTCTGTGCCGCCAAGGTGATCTGAGGTTAGAGTGTTTTGCACGGTGAGGTGTAATGTGGCTGGCTTTGTGACACGTACATGCTTTCTGTGATAAGGACTCTACTGTGACACAACTGAGATGCAGCTTCTGCAGGCATGCATGCACCAGTCTCACTTGGCACTGTGGCACCATTTGTGAGTAGCAGCCTTTACATTTTTGCACAACCCTTGCTCCTGCTACCTGCTCTGCAGTCGTCTGTGTTACAGGGTCCCATGGATGAGGACACAGGAGATGGAGAGGCACGCACTATGTAACTGGACAGCATCTATCGATTTATCAAACTAAACACTGCTGGTTGTTTTCTGTATCGTGTCTGATTTAATTTTCATCTTTTCCTTGTGCTTTTGATCACTAAAATATTAAAAGTAGATCTCCTAAAGTAGCTACTATAGTATTTAGCCAGAGAAATTACTAGTCTAAAAAAAAATCTCAGTCTCATTTCATACCTAATAACTTTTTGAATGTTATCTATTTCAGGATATTATTTCTGTTCAATAGAAGCTGGTTCTGTAAATATATGTACATATACATATATCACAGTATCTCATGATAAAAAACATTAGGAAACAATTACAGAAGGGAAAGTACTATTGATCTCTTAGAATGTGGTATATTTTGACTTTTTTTTTTTTTTTTTGCCAAATTTTCTATGGTCAAAGACCAAATAAGAGAGTAGTGTTTTATCCTAGCTAATGTTTCCAGCAACTCCCTGAAAGAGTGTGTGGCTTATCTTTCGACTCAGCCCTCCTCGTGCTTGGCATGGGCTGGGCTGTGCATGCCTCACAAGGCTCCTAGGAGAGCTGGTGAGTCCTCTGCTATTGTTCTAACGTGTGGCTGGAGCTCGCAGCCCTGAATTAGAATTGAGCTGCATCATGCACCAAGGTTCCTTGCATTCATTCAACATTTAGACTTTTTTAGGGTTCCTTTCTGTATTTATATTTCCTTTATTTTGGGGTATGGCTTTCAAGGAGTATTCCTAGGTGTGCATATTTCAATTTGCTATTTTGGCTCAAGTTGAGACTTCAGTGTTAATGATTGCAATGTAGAGAATATATTAAAAGGAAGTTTCCTTGCTATCAGAGACTACATAGTGTTACTGTTATTCCTGGTTCTAGATCCATTCATTACTGAGGTCTCTGGTAAATCAGTTCACCTTCCCAGTTCTCTCACCTATGAAATGGAATAATAGAACATACCTTATAGGATGACAATCAAGTGCATTTCAGAGATGTCTTTTGCTAGTAGCAGTAGTTTGTTTATTTTTTGTTAGCTTTTGCCAGAACATTTCCTTAAAAAAAATGGGGAAAAAATGTCCACTATATCTTTAGGTCCATAAAATAGATAAAATTCAATTTGTGCCTACTTGAAAAGTGGTGCGAAACCTTTCTTGCTTCCTCTGAGCATACATGAGCACAAAACCCTTCAGAGGATGCATTCCACTTGGCAGTGTCCTGCAGGGCTGGGCATCTTCAAGATTGATAACACTGAGAAATGCTCCCATAAAAACTGATATAGCAAGGAGTTTGGAAACTTAAATAATATCAATAATAAGTAATATCTTTCTTGCCATATAGTAAGCACTACACTAAGCATTACAATAAGCCCTTTACCATTAGGTAAAAAAAATTAAAAAAGAAGACTAAATTAAGCAGAGATATATCTCTCTTATGTGAGAAACTCAAAGCTTAAATAATTAAGAGTGAATAATAGAAATCACAGAAATAGATCATTTGCCAGTTGGAAAGAGACTGTGATGAATGGAGGAAAAGGGAAGAGGAAGCGAAAAGAACTAAGACGTGTTACACATATGTGTCGGCTCCCCAAGGTGGTATCATCACTACACCCTACAAACATCTCCTTGTGAAAAGAAGAATATACTGGGATTGTGGAAGTAGCTCAGGAGTCTAAGTGACTGCCTGGCAAGTGCAAGGACCCAGGTTCGATTCCGGGTACCTCATGACCTGCCAGCCCCAGAACCCTGGGCACACCATGTTGGCTCTGAAACCGGGCATGATGGTGCATGCCTTTAATCCCAGTGGTGGGGAGGCTGAGACAGGAGAATCAGTACAAGTCTGAACTGCACAGGGAGACTCTGTACTAAGTTAATAAATAATAAAAGAGATTTTTAAAAAAAAAATATTTGAATAAAAAAAATTTTTAAAAAGATGAATGTTCTGTTATACAGGTCTGGCCTTAATTTGCCCTCGATCACCCAGCAGAAAAGCTTAATTATGAGGCATAGAATGCAGAGCTAGATTAGTATGATGAGCTGTAAGAGGCTTATACCAACAGCCTCCAACATTGCCAGTTTCACCAGTAACCCACTGCAATTATGGAATATTGGACTATGTATACAACTACTCCCTCTTTGTACAAAGAGAAGAGATTTTTTTTGTTTTGTTCTTTTTTTCCTCCCCTACTAATATGGATTAGAAAATTTATCATGTCTACACCCTGTGCTGTGTATAACTACTATGAAGACAACAATATTCCATGTATCAATTATTATGAATGCACTACTAACGTGTTTTGAAACTATTACATTATTATTTCTTATTAAAAATTAAAAAATGTAAAAGAATATTTGCACGTTGAATGATAAAAGATTTTGTCCGTTGAACTTCTACATACTATACGTAAGTGATATGAAAAGGATGCATACATGCCCCTCTAGAAGAAACTTCAGATACCTTCCTTGGAGGCAAGTGCAGCATGTGAATGTGCAGGCAGGATTCTGTCCCCTGCACAACCCTTCCATGGAATGCTATTATGGAAGGTAGGTGGGAATTGAAGCACCAAGTTCCCTCTATCTGCAAAGATAGTTCTCTTTCATTTCTACAAGGTTTTGAAAGTTCTGGAGTCACAGTATTTGAATTCAAGTCTTGATTCTGCCACTTTTTGACCAAGCAATGCCAGGAAGTTCCCTTGCCTGTTTCTTTGTGGCTTCATCTAAAGATCAGAATAAATGGTACCACATGCCTCCCACTCCTGCGGTGAGCATGGCCCAGTGTAAAACACATTGATTATTGCTATCTTAAGACCCTAAATGAAGTCCTCTCAGTCCATGAGATGGATGAAGCACTGCAAAACTATTGCTTTCCCTCAATCTGCTCTCATCAAATCAGGGGCAGTAAAGAAAATAACTCCATTATTCCGTGGCTGTGAATTCATTCCATGAGGAAAGCTGGCCAGGGGCCCTGCATGCGGATCAGCTGTGGCAAGCGTCAGTTGGCAGTGTTTATGCAGCGCCTGTGCCTTCTGCATCGCCAGCTGTCTGGAAGGTAACACTGCTCCCTTTTGTGTTGAATGTGGCCTGGCAGCCAGCAGGACCAGGCAAGGGACAGGCGGCTTGTGGGAATAGAGAGGTGCTCTTGGCCGAGTGCACCTGAGCATTGCTTCTGTTGACCCTCCCCACCTGGTGGCATGTGACAGCATGCCACTGGTGCTTGCACAGGGGACCTAGGCTTAAAGTCAACAGGGCCATAGCACTGACTGCCATCAGTCATGCTCCAGGTACTCACATTGACCAGCTGGAGCTAGAGGCAAAGATCAAAAGCTTTGCATCATGATGTTTAAAAATTGTACAATTGACAAATCTTTATTGTAACTGGCTTCTGGCCTTTCCCCATCAATAATTTAGCCAATAGCTTTATGTAATTCTCTTTTCTATTTTTTCTTCTATTCCTTTATAATTTGTCATATATCTTCCTTCTTATTAAGATAGTGATGGAGAAAGAAATTGTGGAAGAGGAGGTTATTATGGAACTAAGCAAGAAAATTTAGTTGCATGGAAAAAATGGTGCAGAGGAGTACAAATAGATTTGATTTATTTCTTGTAAGAATAAGAATTAAACTCATGGTAAGCAATGCATTGTCCACTGTTTACATATTTGTAGCCTATCCAAGTTGTCATTTTAGTTTTTATGGTTGCCTGAAAGCTTTTAAAAGATTAGAGTAGGGCTGGTCAAATAGCTCAGCAGACTAACGCACCTGCTTAGGCAGAGCACAGTGGCCAGGGGTTTAATCAAGTCTGATCTATACAGTGAGACCATGTAGACCCTGTACTAAGTAAAAATAAAACTAATTTAAAAAAAGATTAGAGTGATGGTGCAGTACTATTTAGGTTAATACTGCCCTTAAAATGCCACATTAGACAGTTCTCATACTGTTCTTATATGTCTAATAACATCAAATAGATTAACAGAATTAAAAAGTTGATCAAGGAGTAGGGAACCTGTATCCAATTTCAAAGTTCTTTCATTAAGTGAGAATTACAAATAATGAAAGGCTGAGCCCCAGGAAGTGGCAGAGCTAATATCCTAGCTCAAAATGCAAATAAGAGGACAGGCAAGGGGCTCTTCATAAGGAAAACTTGGTAATAAACGCATCATTCTGTACTTGAAGTTTTTGGATCCATTCACTGCAGATCAGAAGGTAGATTTGGGATTTTAATAATTCACGTAAATGAGGATACACACTCAAGTAATATCTGCAAAAGTATATTATAAAAATGTAGAAGGCCTGCAGTGTCCATAAAATCAATTTAAGAGAAACTGTGATTTACCAAAGGGAAAACATGATTTCATCAAAACAAAGAGTGTTGTGAAATATTTGAGACTTACATTTATTTATTGAAAAGTAGACAACATTTTTAAAACATGGAAATTTGCTGGTAAATGTATTAAATGTTATTACTGGGACCTATTTTTTAAGTAAAAAATAATATAATAGAATAAATGCTGCAAACAACCCAAAACATAACTTAATCAGCTGTTTTAAATGTGTTAATGTGGCATTACTTATCAAATGTAACCAAAGACTCTAATGGTTTAGTTTCATCATGAAAAGACTGAGTGAGGAGGGGATGGAGCATAGGGGTGGAACATGTGTCAACATCGTTGCCACCAAAAGGAGAAAAGATCACACGAGACAACAAGGGTTTTATATAACCTCCATCCTGGAATACATGAGCCATTCTTACCAACATCACCATTATTTATAAGATTACTATATTCATAATTTGTTATACATCCTGATGTAACAAGTAAATTTATTAGAACATATTTAAGGGCTTAGAAGAATAAAACTTAATAAGCAGCTATTGATGCAGAACAGTAAAGAGACATAGACTGTCCACTAGAATTAGCTAACTCAGGGATAGCTCCAGGCTCAGCACAAGGTCAGTCAGCCATCAGTACCTTAGCGAATGCATCAGGCTTCTTCACTTAGTTACATAGTGATGATCTGAGTTTATAGAATTCAGTACATTCTAGATCTTCCTTCTGTTTGACTATGTTGGTAGTTGTTAATAGCAAGACACATGCACACACACACACACACACACACACACATACACACACATGCATACTCATACCATATACTGTGTAGTATTTTTTAAAGTTGTTGGGCCGGCCAAATAGCTCAGCAGGTTAAAGCACCTGCAAGCAGGCATAGGGGCCTAGAGTTTGATCCCCAGGCCAGCAATGCTGGCCGCACCCCCAGGGGACACTGAGATGGCAATTTAGACTGGGTGTGGAGGCGTGCAACTGTAATCTCAGCTCTTGGGAGGCTATAAACAGGTGGATCACTACTAGTTCAATCTAGTAGTAAGAACTTGAACACCCTGCAGATCCTTCCCTAAAAAAAATAAAAATTAAAAATAATTTAAAAAAACAAAAGTTGTTAAGTTCTCTCTTTAGCAGAAAAGATAGATAAAAGAATTTTAATTCACCGTTCTTAAATAATGGTTAGAACATATCCTGTACTAGAGGCAGAGACAGAGGTACTTTTTTCACAAGGTAACAGGTGTGCAAAACACACAGATACCAATACATGAAAGATGAATTTGAGGCTGGAGAGAGAGGAGAGAAAGAAGTGACTGCTAACCCTTTTCACTGTCCTGTTGCTTGGCATCACTTACATAGCGATGTCATGAAGAAGTTGGGATTCATGAGTGTGGATATCAGTTCTACCTGGATTGTTTCATAGTCTATAAGATTTAGGACTCCAACTTTAATCCTACAACATGACAGAAGTACACGATACTGAGCTTAGATTTGTGTATCATTTTGCAAGTTAAGATTACTGAACAGCACATGGACAGAAAGGAAATGTGTTCCAACTTTCTCAGACTTTATTACCCATGCTAATTTTCAATCACAACTATGATTTTACTCAACATCCATAAGATGCTATCACCAATGCAAGGATTCTATGCTACATATAAAGTTGAGAGTCGTCTTTGTGATATGTTTAGCATTTAATGTTTTTATTTACAGCAATCCTCATGGTAGCTATTGTCCTATTTTAAAGATTAGAAAACCAAAGCAAGTGAGATTAAGTAGCCTGTTCAACGTGGTCCATCTAGAAAGCAGCTGCGCCCCTTCCAGCCCTGCCTATCCCTAAGCAAAGGCACATATATCACCATTGCATGCATCGAGACAGCGCGCTGGTATACAGTTCTGTCTGTATGTGGGCATGTAGATACAGTATGTGCACTTTCTCTGCCTTCTGTATTACCTCTTCCTTTGGTGCAAATTCTGCTTGCTCTCACTTAAGACACAGTCATGTTCTGAATTAGTGCCTACCTCACTCTGGAAAAAGCAATCCGCACACCATGTATATTAAATTCTTAATTAATAATGATAAAGTATGGACTGGTTTATGTTAACAGAGTTAAAGAAAATGAAGCAAAAGAATAAGCACTCCAACCGCTGAGTACCTTCAGAGTTACTCTAGGACTCAAGTTTTTCCCTGAGTAGCAAAAATTTCAAGTCAACAGGAAGATGAGAACAAAGCTCTTTTGATTAAGAAGATGTAAAAATTTACTAGTGATTGTACTTTTCAAATGTATATATGAAATTTAATTCATTTAGTATTTCATTGGTTATGGGATTGCTACTTATAGATGTGATGGGTGGGAAAGCACAACCCTGCCATGAGGGAAAGGTTATGGAGATGCAGCGTTCATCTCATTAAGTCAGGATGCTTTATCAGCGATGCTCTTTGCTGAGAGACATTGTTCATAAGAGAGGAACATTTTCTGCCTGACTTGTATTTTGAGTAACATTTTGACCATTCTTTTAGGGTCATGATACCCAAAAACTTAAGCCAATTTATAGTTTAATTCATAGGAAAGCTAAAATATATTTCTACCAGTGCAATCTAACTTCATATACCCCAGGAGACCTGGGGTGCTAGCTGGGTCTAAGAAAAAGAAGAGAGGATTTTTGAGGGTCAAGGGCACTGTAGGTATCAGATTTTTACTAAAACTTTCTCAGGTACATTTAAAAAGTGATCAAATAAGTTAATTTTAATAATAATACTTCAGTATCAATATTTTACTATTTGACAATCTGGAATGAAATTCACCTATGGAGTTCTACGTCTTCAAAATGTCTTTTAATCAGTAGACATTTGATTGATTGATTTTTTTAATCCATTTAACAGATGTGCATTGATTTGTGTTATGTGACTGGACTACTGTGGGTACCCAGAGTGGATCAATGAAGTAAACTAATAGGGGAGTTTTCCTCAGCAGCACCACATGGTAGCCACAAAGGACAGTTAATAAGTAGCAATGTATTATATTAATAAATGTTGCTTAATAAAATAAATGTATATTATGTCCAAAGGAAGGGACCATAAAGACAGCGCTAGCAGAGCACAAGAGACAGATGAGGATGGGTGGTAGGGGGAGACATGTTTTGTGCAAGATGGTGAACCAGACTCTTCTAAGGTGAATTTTGAGCAAAGGCCCAAGAGAATCACAGTGCAAGGAGCTTTAGAGCCACAAGAAGGTAGAAGGTCAAAGGTCAAGGAGGAAATGAACCTGGAGTCTTTGAGGAACTGCAAGGATAACTGTTTGGCTAGAACAGAGTGAATGGGGACAGAGGAGGCCAGGCCAGAGAGTAGGACATGTGGAGTGCTCGTGGTGAGACACAGGGTCATCTGTCAAAGCTTCAGAGATGAGGACATGGGCATGGTGGTGTTGAGAAGGTAACACTGCCAGAGACACACTCCTCCACCCACAACTTGGCAGCTTAATACTGCTGAAGAATAATGTCAGCCCTATGGAAGGAGCAGCCCACACTGAGGAAGTCCAGGCATACATCACGCAAGATCACACTTAGAAAAGGGGAGCACTGGGTGTCTAACCTGTGCTCTTTCCTCCCACTCCTCCAAGCTTCTGCACATGAAACAACTCTGCCATCCACTTCTGAGTCCACATTCAGGAACCTGTGGGCTGGCAGCCAAAGTCTGGCATCTGTCAATTTGTTCTCATGGGATGCAAAACAGCTCACTGTATATGTACATTGATGTTATTAAATTATCTGAAACACAAGTGTATGAAACCATGACTGATGCAGAAATCCTACCTCTATGGACAGAAATCTCAGGGCCAATTTATAATGATCAGTATTTTAAATATCTTGGACAGATACATTTTGATTTTTTGGAATTCAAAAATTAGAAATTTGATTTCCCCTACTGTGCAATATTTACATTCAAGGGACTTTGAAGGTGGTGCTGTTACACTGTTAGCTACTGTAAATTCACAGAAAGGATACAAGGAGAACAATTCTATATCTAACAAACTATAAATTTGTTTTATGGAAATTATTTTTCCCTTCACATAATTTTGATTTTCCCTTCCCACTTCATTCGCAAAAGGAAGGTGTTAGCAAACTTAGCTTTAGATTTTGAAGACAATTTGAGAAAGTGCCAGTATTTTATTAATGCACCCTTGGTTTGCTAGTTCCATTGCCCAGCTTTCATATGGCCAGGGAAGATCTGTGCTCCTAACCTTGAGTACTGTTTCCTATAGTGGTGTTTTCAGGGATGACTTTGAGACACTGGACCTGGATGCTCAGCCATCCTTGTTATTAGTGAGGTGCTAGCTCTGCGTTAACTTTATTTTGTTCTTACACAAGTAGCACCATGGGCCAGAGTGCTATGATCAGATCCATCCCATCCCATTGTTCCTAAGGGCTGCATCCATTACTCAGTGCAGATATTTTCATGTTGAAGCACAGTTTCCAGTGTACTACTGCCTTCCATGACAATTCAGTGGCCCTGAAAGCTGAAAGTGAACAGTGATCAGCCTGACCAGACATTGTGTGTGTGTATGTGTGTGTGTGTGTGTGTGTTTGTGTGTGTGTGTGCGCGCGCAGCTTTGTGTAGGAAACAGTGAGATTCTAAACAGGAAGGCAAACTCAGTTCTCCTAACTGTCAGACTACTGTCTCTTCCCTACCACAGAAAACCTAGGTGTGAAATTTTGAAACTGGTCAGAAGTGGGTTAGAAAGAAAAAGAGGAAAGTGAGAGTGATGGAATGCAGGGCCAGCATGTTCCTATGCTTCACAGCAAATTTCACCACCTGCCCATGAAGAATCCCAGACGCCCGAGGTGTTGCATACTAGTTAGGCAAGAAGAGCACTGGGAAGATTCTCACCCTTAACTTGGCTTTTTACACTTTGCTGCTGTGTGTGATACAGCATCCCCATATGAGATCAAGTGCTCAGTTGAGTTTTTATGATTTCAATTGATGGAGTTTGGGCTATTGGGGCTATTTGGGCTTCTGTGAAAGTTTCTGCACAGGTTCTATAATTTGCTCAGTGTCTGTTTAACTTTCTGAGAGCTCTTTTCCAAGTTATCTATAAATGTTTAATTTTTAATTCTAGTTTGCCAGGGTATGTATGTATTTGATAAGATGATCAGTTACTGAAAAGAAACTATGGGTGTCATTATTAGAAAATGAATATGTATAAAATGATTTCATCAGGGTAAAATATCTTTATGTAGAATACATAAAGAATAAAGATTAAGTATATTTAAAATTTTTAATGTTTCCATTTTCTTAGCTTCTACAATATACATGTT
>PVKN010041127.1:0-10584 GCA_004027915.1 Capromys pilorides
TCGAGGGCAGGGCCTGGGCGAAGGAGTGAGTGGGGGATGATCATGTTGTGCGGGGAATCTTTACCCCTGGAAGGTGGCTACAGGTAGTAAAGGTGAAGGATGGGTCCCATCAGGCTCTGTTGCCTTAGCCCGAGGCTGCCTGCTCCATTTACTAAACGCCACGTTAGTCTTTGCACACCCCAGTTTTCCCATCTGTAAAATGGGTGACATTTACCTCTTCAGAGGTAGAAAAAACTTACAGAGGTTTCTTCACAATAGATAAGGAAATATGCACGATGTGTCCGCTTTGGCCTGGATGTTTGTCTTCTCACCCCTAGTACCCCTGACACCACTTCTCAAAGAAAGGGCATCAGACCCACCGCCTCTGGGGAGCTTTGGGGGTGGAGGCCTCCTAGTGATTTTGCTGTTGCTGTGAAAGAGGCTTGAAGGAGGCCCTGCCCCTCTCTAGTGGGACAGCAGAGCTAAAAGGGGCGTCTACACACGACAGAGAAGACAGAAGACGCTAAACCCGAGGATGTCTTGGTTTGGACTCCGCGGCCTCCACAACTGGGTGAAATCAATCCTGGTGTTTGTGAGCTGACTAGTAGACTGGCATTCTGGTCTAGCAGCCCCCAAATTGGCGCCCCTTAAATCACTGGCACTCAGAGCTTTTTGCTGTTGTGGAATGGGTCAAGAGACACCCCAGACACAACATTCCAGGGTTTTCCAAACAGTGCTGGTGCCAGCAGGAGGCTGTGCTCCACAAGGCCCTTCGCTTAGGTGTTGGGCATTCAGCTAGGTGAGGCATTCAGGGGCTCTCATCGGTGGGAGGCCGCAGGCCTACCTGGAACCGGTAGAAGGTACCGTCGTCCTTCATGGTGAGCACGTGGTCTGAGATGGGAAAGATGTAGCCCTGCGCGGCGATGAGGCTCCCCAAGTGTATTGCTTCAACTGTAGGGCGAGAGAGAACCAGAAGGCAGGTTGGTTAGTTTCAGCGAGACCGAAAAGCCTGGTGGCACCCAGGGTGGGTGGCATGATTGCTGGGGTGGGGGTGGGGAGGAGGGGTGCCCAGTGGGGAGGAGCTGCCGTGCATCAGGCCTCTCTGGATCCAGCCCCGAGACCGGCCAGGTCTTAGCCCCGAGCACTCTGGGCCTCCCACACGCACGTCCGGGCCTGCTTCCCGGCCACGGGCAGGGGCTTGGGCGTGGATGAACTTGGGTTTAATGAACTGAGGTGTTTCACAGAGCGCGCTTGCAGCCCTGATCCGTGGTTTCAGTCTCATCATGCTGCGTCCGCGTCAGCAGGAAGAAGAGGCGTCGCCCTCGTGGCCCGGACGCCCTGGGACCCACCTTGTCCCACTAGTCCGATGGGTGAACAGAGGGCGTTTCCTTTCGGTATGCGCACACGGGAAAAAATCTCACTTTCTAAGGAAGCTAGCGGAAGGGCAGTGGAGCGGGGACTCACACGGGGCCCTCTCAGTAGGGAGGTGCCTCTCACCAGCATGGGGAGCCTGTTGCCTTGTCACCTGAGCATTGGCCATAAAGAGCTTCACACGAAAAGTTAAGAATTTGCGTCACCTTGAGTGGCGCTAACGCGAGAGAAGGTGCTCCTGCCACAGGAGAGAATCTTTTGGAAATCTCATAGTACCTGTATCAGTTAAGAAGTAATTTTTAGACATGGAATTGACATGCACAGGGGTCTCTTACAGTTAAATTTTATAAACTCAGAATTTTTAAAGGTGATTTGCTCTGGCTTTACTTGAAAACTTTCCTTTTTCTTTTTTTTTGTTTTTTGTCTTTTTGAGACAGGGTCTTGCTCTGCAGTTCAGGCTGGCCTTGAGTTCACTTTTGTAGCCCAGGCTGGGCTTGAACTCACACTGATCCTCTTGCCTCAGCCTCCCAAGTGCTGGGATTACAGGTGTGCACCACCACGCCTGGATCTTTTTACTTGAAAACTTTTCGAGAGGCTGAATATAATCCAGATGTTTGGCTTGTTAAGAATCAGTTACTTCCTTTTGAAAGAAATGTAGATGCATGCCTGTACGCATGGAATTAGAGTGGATGGACTTCTGCTTTACTTCTTTTTTTCTTTTTCCTTTCTTTTTTTTTTTGTGGCTGGCTCAACCCATCCTTGGGGCAGGTTTGGTGTGACATGTGGCGCCAGGGATTGAACCATGGTCCCTGCATTTTGCCTAAGTTTGCCTGAGCAGGTGCTTTAGATCGCTGAGCTATCTCACTAGCCCTTTACTTGCTTCTTGACGACCAGTGTCTTTTAAAATTGTGCATAGTACCAATGCTTCCAGAGCCCCACGGACACTACAATCTGTGGATGCTAAAATCCTTTTAATAACTGGAGTAGTGTTTGTGTATAACTTACCTATATCCTCCTACATGCTTTGAATCATCTATAGATTACTTAGAATGCCTCATGTAATGAGAATCCTGTGTACATGGGCTGGCCAAATAGCTCAGCGGGTTAAAGCACATGCAAGCAGGCACAGGGGCTGGGGGTTCAATCCCTGGGTCTGCCATGCCAGCCCTGCCTCTGGGGCTTGCTGAGACAGCAATTGAGACTGGTAATCCCAGCTGTAATTCCAACTCTTGGGAGACTGTAAACAGGTGGATGACTAGGAGTCTGATCTAATACTGAGACCCTGAACACCCTGTAGACCTTTCCCTAAAAAAAAAAAAAAAAAAACCTTTCATGGTGTTTAGGTGATGCTTACAAAAAGTCTACTTGCTCAGTTCAGGTGCAGTTTTTTCTGAGTAGTCTCAACCCAGGTTTGGAAGAATCTGCAGCTGCAGACCAATGATATGGAATGTCAACGGAATCCTTCTAGGGTTGCCTGTCCAGCGAGAAGAGACTCATCATCTGCAGTGGCTACTTCTTCAGAGATGGAAGGCCGCGATCTTGGACGATGACGGCCTTGATCTCACCAACACTGGAGCTAAGAATCTTCGCAGAAAGGTTTTTATTTAGGAATTTGGCAGAAGGAAAAAGAATGAGGGAGGGCGGGTGTCACAGGCCCGGCGGCTCAGGGGTTTGACCTCTGCTAGGCAGCTGCTGCTTCCTGTGATGCAGAAGTCCAGGCGTGATGTCCTCTCCAGGCCTTTGGGGCTTAGCAGCCCTCCATTCAGGGCCTTTTGCCGAAGTTTCTTTTTCTTGTTTTTAATTTTTCTTAGTGCATGACGATCACACAGGCTAGAGAATTCTTGCCCGTTATTGGCTGGGCTGGGGTGCTCCAACTGATGCCGATGATGAGAAAGGCAGTGAGTTTTAGAAATGGGATAAAACAGAGCTCTTGGAGGAGACCGCCAGGAGGAGCGGCTTTCCTTAGTTTAGCAGCATCGTCAGAAGAAACAGAGTTGAAAGAAGTGCAATTAAACTGGCAGATGGTTGTCCAGCCTGCATTTCACAGCGGACAATCAGTAGTCCAGCTGGACAGGGAAACTCATAGGGTCAAAAATGAACGTCTATCATATTTCGTCCCTGTGAACTAAGAACTTGACTTGAGAAGGATTTTTTTTTTAGCTGACTCAGGCTGCCTTAAGGGTGGATCTGGTATGGCATGTGGAGCAGGGGATTGAAGTGTGGTCCCCTGCACCTGCCTGAGTTTGCCCAAGCAGGCGCTATGAACAACTGAGCTAAACCCCCAAGAACTTGACTTTGTTATCGTTTGTGTCTAGTTGTTCCCCCAAAGCCTCATGCAATCATGAGGTGGGGACTTTTAGAGTTTGAGACTTAACTCATGAGCCAGCGGGATTATGTGTTTTAATACTGATGGGATTATGGGTCAGAGTACTTCTGGGATTATGGGTGTGGCCTGAGGTGGATACCCTGAGACAGAGAGCCTGAATGTAACATAAAGAGAGACAGAGAGACAGACTCTCTGTTGCTCTCTGCTGCCCTGTTTGGTCGGTTGCCTCTGTCACCATTTTGTTGCTGTCCCGCTGCCGTGAACTGCTGCTCTCTGCCATGTGACAGTCTGCTTTGGAGTCAACCGAGTAGGGACTGAAACTTCCATACTCTGAGCTAAATAAATCTTTCCTTCCTTCATTTTGGGTGTTGGGTATTTGTCTCAGCAATGAGAGAAGAGGAACTAAGACACGCTTGAATCAGGATTTTTTTTCTAGTTGCTGGAATAACTGCTAACCAAGGTGGTGGGAAGATCAGGGTCACTTCCACGAATGACCCATGTTTCTGGTGCTTAAATTCTAGGCCGTCATAATGGAACTGTATAGAAATAATGATGTTTTGTAGTCCACAGCAGCTGAGAACATCAGGTTAAAAATACCAGGGAGGCTGACCTGACCGGCCGACCCCAGCAAGGCATCACAGCCTGCGGTCAGACACCTCACAAGGGCACTTGGGAAAGTCTCCTCAGGAGACATGGTGGTCCGAGCCACTGAATTTGGGGAAAATAAATCTAACCATCTCCAGGGTGTGTATAGCAAGGACATCAGAATGAACCCACATGAGATTGTAAAGACAAAATTGACTTGCAGGTATCCAAAATATCCAGTTAAGTAAGATAAAGTGGTGTGTGATAAATTTAGAAAGGTATTACCTAATGATGTATTAAATAATTAGCTATCTGTGCCTAGATTTTTCAATTTTCTGGAGACTTAACCCCCATTTGCCAATTATACCATAAAAATAAGTTTTCTTGCTTATTTCCTGGCAGGAGGATAAATTTTGAAATTGCCTTTACTGGCCAGGCTTTTGCTCCGGTTTTTCTGGGAGGGTTTTCCTAATTGAAATGCAGAATTAGAGTTGAAGAAAACCAGCATCCCTTCACTTCTCACAGAAGCAGAAAACAGAAGGAGTCTTAGCAAATAATTAAACATCTTAATTGTGGATCAGGCAATCTAATTTTAAGAGCTGGCTCTGGAAGGCCGTTCGGGTGACAGCGCACAACTTAGCTTTAATTGCTGCGGCTAACGAGAATTCATCGCATTTCACCCGCTATTGTATGGAGCTCTTTGGCATTCTAAATAGCTGTTCGTGTCCTCCAAGGGTGATTTAAATTTGAAGCTAGAGATTCGATGGAGAAAGTGAATTAATTTTATTTGTAAATAGAGTGATTCAGGGACTTGGAATTCCCAGGGGTAAGCTGAGCTGTCAGGATGGTAGGAGAGCCTGTTGGCTTGCAAGTTCAAGGTTTGGGCTACGCGTGGGTAGCAGAGGAGTTCAACGCAGGAGGGGCTGAGTACCTGGGTCCTCAATGGACAAGTTCTTCATGAGCCACTGCACGATGTCTGTACCTGCAACGACAGAACGGTTTCAGCTGAAGACCAGCAAAGGCAAACCAAGACCTGATAATGACCCCGTGGGACGGTTCCTCCCAGAAGCCCTCAGGGCCCTCGCTCCTTGTGAGACCAGCCAGGACCTCCTCAGGGTTTCCTTCCACTGCAAGGCCTGAGGTGGACCACTGTTTTGGTCACAGTCTCCTGTGCGTACTCCCCTGTGTTCCCCTCCTAGTAAACATGGCACCTAGAACCCATGCTCTAATAGCAGCCCAGTGTACGGGGGAGCAGAACATGATTCTCTGGAAAGTTCTCAACCTCTGCTCCATCTGCCTTCAACACCCAAACATATCCCCAGTGCAGACCATCAAAGGTGGCGTTGCCCTGAGACAGAATATTTGATGGAGAACAGCCCGAAAGCGTGACATTTTCAGGTGTCTAAGCCCTCTTGTGAGTCTGAGGGTACAGTGTGAGACGCTAGGTGCTCTCCTGGGCTGCGTCTCCAGATGCCTCAGCCGCGGTGCCGTCTTCCCAGAAATCAATTTTCCCAGAACGTCAATGGCCAGAAGTAGGACCGGTGCAGCCCAACGACCCGCACAGTTTGCTTCTCCCTGGCTCTGTGGGCTGCGCAGCGTGGCAGCCCCGGCTCCGACCCTGACATCCTGGGCTCCC
Source organism: Capromys pilorides (assembly GCA_004027915.1). NCBI lineage: Eukaryota > Metazoa > Chordata > Mammalia > Rodentia > Capromyidae > Capromys > Capromys pilorides. The sequence continues at coordinate 5,898 of PVKN010041127.1, forward strand.
TGTGGGTCTGGCCTTCACAGACAGGGCTTAGAGTCCTCTGCACTCAGCTGGAAAGGCAGAACTGTTAGCGTCTGCCACTCTCCCTCCTGGTTGGCATCTGTGAGCGAAGGCTTGGATGGAAATAGCCTCATTCATTCACATTCAGAGGGAGACAGAGAGAGACAGAGAGAGAGACAGACAGACAGACAGACAGACAGAAAGAGAGAAAGGGAGAAAGGGAGAGACAGAAAGGGAGAGAAAGAGAGACAAAGGGAGAGAGAGACAGAGAAAGAGACAGAGAAAGGGAGAGACAGACAAAGACAGAGACAGAGACGGAGAGAGAGAGAGAGAGAGAGACAGAGAGAGAGAGAGAATGTGTATTCATTTCCTCCAGTTACACAAGGTCAATATTTGTCCTAGGATATGAAGAACAAACCAGAAATCAAATAGGGACTGTAATCCCAAGTTGGGGGGCTGGGGGTGGGGGAGAGACTTTACCCTGTTTTTCCCTCAAAAGAAAAATAGTTCTTTTCTGTGGGTTGCCTGGAGACTGCGTGGCTCCTGCATCTCTCCGGCTCTCCCCAGGGCCGGGGGATTATCTTTCTGCTGAGCTTGTCCGACCATTATTTATCACCTGCCAAGATTGATTACTCACCCTGGGACAGTGACAGCCCTTCCTCTCCCCTGTTAATTACTGTCATCATTAATATCCATGTCACTAATTAGTATTCACTCCCACTGGAACCCCTTCCTCACCGTCCTATCTGCTACCCCTCCACCTCAACCCCCGCCAGCACCCCCGTCTGGGGTCCGACCCCCTTGTTACCTTCCCTACTCCGCCCCTGGCTTCACACCGCTAAAGATCCCATTTCAGTGCTTTTCGTGTGTGGAGAGGCTCACAAAGGCCTCTTTCCTTTGCCCCCTCTGTGAGGACTCCAGAGCTGGGTGGTTGTCACTCTGCTGCCACCCTGACAGTCACTGTCTCAGCAGGGGACTGGTGTGACTGTCCTTGGACCCGAGTGACGCTGAGCTGACACCCCCGGCCGTCCTGGGTCACCCCTCCTAGTCCGCAGGGGCAACCATCCCCTGCCATCCCTTGCAGACTGTTACCACCTGGTGGGCCTCAGTAAACGGAGCAGACGTGTAGGACAGGAGGATGTCCCTGAAGTGGCGGGTGTCTCAGGCTACCGTGGACTGACCCAGGTGGGACAGACCTCGGGCAGTGCAGGAAGCAGATCGCTGCGTGCTCTGCTCCAGGGAGAGGTCGGGAAGGGGACTCTGTCCTAAGGCTGCGTCCCTCATGCCCTACCCTTACCATGCCGCCGTGGGGTCGGGCAGGAACGTCTGATCTGCCCCGGCAGGGGAAGGACTGTTCTGCTTTTCCCCACTCCCCTGAGGTCCAATGATTCTTTCCTTCTTGTTCTCAATATAATTGGAAACGGTTTCTTTTCTTTCTAAAATTAAGAGCTGCCCTTTGTTAGAACTGTTGAAGTCTGGGTCACATCTCAGTTGATCTGCTTTGCTGAGGGCTTAGAGACAGCACGGGACTCTGGAACCCAGAGGGGACAGGGGCCAGGCGGCACCCCTAAGGTCCCCAAACACGTGCCTGAGAATTGTGTGTTGAGGATACTTTAGTAACACACATTGTAGGGAGGAGCATAGAACACGTCATAGTGCCCTGAACACCTCGGTACTGCATGCATGGTTTATTAGTATAATTAGCTATCTATGCACTGTGTATATTCATTTACTACATATAATGATGCCTATGTTTCTATATGTATTATAGATGTGTATTTCAGTCATATCCTTTATATGTAATCATGCTTGTTGAATAGCTATTTTGAGAACAACCCAAAAAGACCTGAATTATAAATTATGGCTCATTCACTGAAACATATTTATTGAACATCTATAATATTAAGTGGAAAAACATACTTAAGAACAGTATATATTTTATTTTTTAAAACTTTATTTATCTATTTATTTATGTTATGGCTGGCTCAGCTTGCCCTGGGGTGGGGCTGGCACAGCACGTGCTACCAGGGATCAAACCATGGTCCCTGTGGTTGCCTAAGCAGGTGCTTTTAGACCACTGAGCTATCTCGCCAGCCACAAGAACAATATATATTTTAAAGTGACATTTTTGCAACAGAAGCATTATATAACCTATTAATAATATATGTATAAATATATACAGAAATGATGAAGAAAATTCCAGAAGTAGATTTAGATTGTTCTCTTTAGCTTCTCTTAGGCAAAGGAGAGGCAGCAAATTAAGAATTTCTTTTTTTTTTTGTATACTGGGGATTGGCCTCAGGACCTTGTGCCTGCCCAGCAGGCTCTTATGCCGCTGTGCTCCCCCCACCTCCCCCCAAGGGAAAGGCCTGTTCTCTCCATTTTGGGAAGATTCACAGTGCAGAGAACATTGGGTATTTATTTATTACACATAATAAATAAATATACTGTAAATAAATACGCTGCACCGAGAAAACCAGTTTTTGATTGAAAGGGCAGGGAAGAAAGAACTGGGTTCTGAGGTCAGAGTGGATCGAGTTTGGGGACCTTGAGTGGCCTCCCCTGTCCTCAGCCCTGGCCTCCTCTGTTCCCTAGGGAAGGGGCAGAGCAACATGAGAGCAAGGTGCCCTGCACATTGGCCTTGGGGTGAAGCATAGGGTGTCTTAATCCCAGGGCTGAATCACAGGCCTCGAGCCTGTGGCCATCTGCAGCCATCTGCTGTCCCCACAGCCTCTGAGATGACCTTTGTAAGCTCTTAACAGGACTGTTCACCCACAGTCCTGAACCACGCATGACTTCCGTGTGGTTGGTCGTTCATGTACTTGGCTACTGAGGACTCAGTGACCTCCTTCTGGGGGTTACCAGGGTGTTACGGGTTATGTCTAGTTGTCCCCCCAAAGCCTCATGCAATCACGGGGTGGAGACTTCTCGAGTTTGAGACTCGAGTCATGATCCACTGGGATTATGTGTTTTAGTACTGATGGGACTATGGGTCTGAGTACTGCTGGGATTACTTGACTCTTGATCCACTGGGATTATGTGCTTTAGTACAGATGGGGTTCTTGGTCTGAGTATGGCTGGGATTATTGGTGTGGCCTAAGGTGGATAGGCTAAGGCGGAGAGCCTGAATGTAATATAAAGAGAGACAGAGACAGACGTTGGCTGTTGCTCTCTGCGCCCTGGTTGGTTTGTTGCCTCTGTAGCGATTGTTGCTGTTACGCCGCCATGAACTGGATGCTCTCTGCCCTGTTCCACTCAGCCTTGAGCCAGCTGAATATGGACTGAAACCTCCAGCAACTGTGAGCTAAATAAACCTTTCCTTCCTTCATTTTGAGTGTCAGGTATTTGTCCTAGCAATGAGTAAAAAGTGACTAAGACACAGGGTATAGTAACTTGGGGTCAGTACAGACATGGTTTGAGTGACCTGGTAAGACCTCCCCACATGTGAGGGTCTGAGGAGAACCCCACCGTATAACCCTGGGTTATGTCTTCAGGAGTTGATTCAAGCTCCTCCCAAGTCTGGGCTTTTGACTGAGGTGCTGTCCTGCTGCCTGTCACATGGGTGCCATATCTAAGTCTTCCATAGAGAAAGCAACCCTTCCTGAGTGCCTGCAGTGTGTGGGCCAGAGCTGGCTACCATTCTGGTAACAGTTAAGCAAAACAGGATCATTCTTACATCCAGCTAAAAGATGAGGCCCAGAGAGGCCCAAGGCCACACGCTGACACCTTTAGACCCAGGGTAGGGATCGAGGAATTCTCGTGCCAAAAATAATGACCATTCTGCCAAGTGGCTTCTCTTAGCCCCTAGGAATAACTTTCCTAGAAAAAAAATATTAAGAAAACCGATAGCTTCTATTCACTTTTTCTTCTGAAGCACCAGCATTCATTTAATCATAGTTACCAGCACCATTGCCTGTTACCAAGCACCTTCTGTATTCCAGGCACTGGTGTAATGCTGCTCTGCACCTTCTGTGACATAGCCGGATCACTATTATCTCCGCAGAGTGACCGTCGAGAGGATATCCTAAGTCAAGTGGCTTGTGCGATTTAGACTTTCTTTGGTGCTATAATTTTCAAAATATTTTAGATGCAACAATGCGCTAGCAGAAAAAGCACAACCTGCGGGGAAATATTCAACCTAGCTTTAGAGAGCGAGCGAGGCGATGAGCCGGCAGTAGGGAGCACCCCGGAGGAAGCAGCCGGGCAGCGCGCTCAGGGTCCTGCTGGAGCCCCATCGTTGGCTCAATGGGGTCCAAGGAAGCCTGACCTGTTTTTTTTTTTTTTTTTTTAATGCACGCTAACCAGACATGAAGCACAGACCCATAGCATGTCGTCTATCAGCTGTGGGCCCTAGAAGGCCTTTAAGCCACTGGCGCCCCTGGTCTTTGTTTCTCCCCTTTTGCTGGGGAATTCCACACACTCCCTGGAACAGAACATAGTCATGCGCACACACAATATCCTAGACACAAAGCCCGGCTCGTGGTCTTGCTGAAGTGGCCCGTGTGTTCGCCGGTCCCCTATCGGCTCTGCACCTTCCTTTCCTCACAGGAAGAGAGGGTGGGGACAGAGTGACCTCCCACAGAGGCAGCGAGGATGAAGTCGCCGTCTAGCGAGGGGAGCACAGAGCTGGCCTTTGGTTGACGTGTGCCAGCTCCTGGCAGAGCGGGATGCAGAGGCCTCACACGGGGCC
>PVKN010041128.1:0-10604 GCA_004027915.1 Capromys pilorides
AAGTACACTAAAGACCAGAAGATTTTAGTTTTACAGGCATAACATGTGGCTCTTCATTGTTTAGAATTTTAACAAAATTATAACTAATTATGTCCCAATGGCTTATGAAAAGTGTGTGCTACCTAAACGAAACCATGTTATCTTTGCTTTTCTATCACTAACACTAAGAAGAGTGAGCCAGAGTTCATTTAATGGGCAGAATATGTTGCATCTTTTTTTTTGATGAATTCCATTATGTATTGCACATGCATGCCCATACCTCAATTAAACCCATGTCTGTCCAATTGGGAACAATCATGACGTTCTGAAGAGAATCCATCTAATAATGCAATTCAGGCTTACTTAAGAAAAATGATATGTATGTTGATATTCAGGGAGCATATAATTAACTCACAATAAATAATTTCAATGCTATAATTAATTTTCTATAGGGGAGACTTGATTTTTTTCTTAATTACATAATTTTGATATGGCTAGAAATATCTGCACATTAAAATATAGCATATTGGCTGATTGCTTTCTCTCCTCTATAGTGTTTACTTTTATTTACATATTTCTGCTTTGTTCATCTTGTGTCCAATGATTCTAAATTCAATACTTTAGATACCTTTATATAACACGGTAAAGTTTCCTGGATGAAGGATGGTTCAGAACAATTCGTTTTTCATATCTGTGTAGCTCTTCTTTGTTAAAAAAAAAAAATGATAGCTTCTGCCATTGTTACTGTTGTTTACTGTTCTTTTTTCCAATTTTCAAAATTAAAATTCGAAAAATATATTAATCAGTATACAGTGTACTACCTTCCAATTGTCATGCCTCTTCTAAATAAAAGTCTCTAATGAATAACTGACATAGTAATCAAATACAGTTCAATTTAGGGAATTGCATTGTGGAGAGAGAGCACTAGAGACTGGAAGGTAAAAGAGCTATAGTGCGTCTCATGGCACATAGCATATAAGTAACACAGATGGCACTGTCAAGGACAAGAGAACTATTAAAAGATAAAAATGTTCTCAGATTTCTCACTGAGATGACCCTGGCTGAGAAAAGTAATACATAAGATAATGAAGATTTCATTTTGTTATGCATGGTCATTTTAGTTAACTCTTAATAAATAATGAAGAACAATGCAGAGGCCAGGGAGATAGCTCAGCAACTTAAGCTTCTGTTTGGCAAATACAAGGTTCTGAGTTTGATCCCCAGTACAAAAAAAGAAACAAAAGAGAAAAGAACAACACATAAATTTCTTCTTTTCCTTCCTGACCACACTTCAAAACAACTGGTATTATCTTTCCTGGAGGAACAATAACATCTTCAATGCTTGCTGTGCTTCTACTAGTTATAGCTACACTTTGTACCAAGAATATATATTAGCCATGGGGTCTCCCCTTAAATACTATGGGTGTATCACATGTGCTTAAATACAAACTTTCATAAACATAGGTGTTTTGAAAAAGTATGAAAACAGGACTTTGGATTCTGAGAGTATGGATGCATGACATAAGGAATAGTGCAGTTCAATTACCTACATAAAAATTACTAAGTTTGTATTCTGTATCATACACAGATCATTTAAAATCATAGGAAAACACAACATTCACTACTTGTGTAAGGGTGTTTAACGAGAGAGTACATATGAAGTGTTCTTGTGCAAAACTAGGCTTATGGGACATCTTGAAAAACAATATTGCTAGGAGTGAAGCACAATCCTTAAATTATCTCATGCCAGAAAATTCAGGCTGATGTTATAATTAGATTGTGTATAGTCAAAGAGTGGATTGCACGATTTGTAATGCTGTCTCAACTCAAGTTATGAGCAATTTCTGTTCCATTTGTTTGCCTCATTCATTTTTTGCATTACTTCAAGTAATGTGATGCATGCAGTGCATCCTGACACCAACACAAAATACGGGGCAGAAAGACCTACTCAACTCACAGTGGCTAGGAAGCTGGAAAAGTAACAAGAAAGCACCACGTCACAATATAAACTTTAAGAGCAAATCTCTCTCTAACAGGTTCACCTTCTGCAGAAAGCACCCCAGGCTGTAGACCAAGACTTTCTTACATAAGTCTTTTTTAAAAAAAAATGTATTTAGGACAGGTTCTACAGGGTCTTACTCTACAGATTGGACTCATAGTGATCCTCCTGTTTTTCAGCCTCCCAAGAATTGGGATTACAGGCATGCACCACCAACCACAGTCTCAAAAGTCATCTCAGCGTGCCCTGGGGGCGGGGCTGGCATGGCACGCTTGGGATCAAACCCCAAGTCCCTGCATTTCCCTAAGCAAGCACTTTAATCTGCTGATCTATCTGGTTGGCCGTTAAATGAGTAGTTAGAGGGATACTGTGGATCCAAATTGCAGGAGCTCATCCTAGTTACCCAATCACGTCAAGGCACTTCATAGAGTAAGGTTATTGGCAGAAGCACCTCCTGATGGAAAGGGTTACTGACTCACTCTTATAATTGCCACAGTTATTGTTTGATTAATATTTATGACTTCTTTCTGAAAATTACCTGCTCCTCAAAGAAATTAGACAGCACGAAAATCTCTTTCTCCCTCTCTCTGTCTCTGTGTGTGTGGGGGGGGGGGCGGTGGTGTATGTGTGTGTGTGTGTATGTGTGTGTGAGAGAGAGAGAGAGCGCATTTGTGTGTGTGTGTGTGTGTGTGTGTGTGTTCATACAGGGAAGCCTTTTTGTTTGGTTTCACTAGTGGGATCACTTAATGACTAGGTATAATCTTGTTTGGGAAATAACTGCTACCTATACTAAAAGCTATCATAATACACCAAAAATATCACTCATTACTTGTAAGAAGTAACACACTTTCTGAAGATTGAGAGGTAGTTTTAAAACTATTGCACTTCAATTTCATGTTAAATAATACTGAGTATTTTAGGGTAATACTGTCAAACTACATTTTAAGAAACACAGACGTTCAAAAATTCAAAATGTACATCATTTTTCAACATTTTCTATATTACACTCAAAAAATGAAAGTTTAGTCATGAAATTTTTTGTTTTATTCTATTTTAAACCAAACATGGGAGCCAGCAAGATAGCTTAGCAGGCTAAAGTGCCTACTTAGGCAAGCTTAGGCAGTCACTGGGGACCATGGTTCAGTTCCTGGAACCATATACCATGCCAGTCCCACCCTCAAGGTGACTGAGCTAGCCAATAAAAAAGTCTTATTTACTTGTGATGCTAATAATTATACTGCAAATGAAACATAAGCATCCTTTTATATATTAATTGTATGCTAAATTATATGAATATGTGATTCATACATAAATATAATTAGTATACAATAATTGAAATATTTCTTAAGATATATGAATAATATAACATTTTAAAACAAATACCCAACATGGAGTTTAGGAAAAACTGCTCTTTTTATAGTTATTATGTATCCTGCTTACCCACTCCTGTCATCTCCTGCACCCTTCCCGTGTAGAGATACCTTCTTATCAGAGAATCTCCTATTTTTCTGTTATTTTGAAGTATATGTATAGAATATATATTTATATCTCATTTAGTTTTGTCCTCCTAGCATTCACTTCAATGAGCTCTAGTGTACAAATTTTACTGCAAATTATTTTTCACCTAATATTTCCAATTATAAATTCAACCACAATGTGGTAAGGGCCAATGCTTCTGTTATTTTCACTTAATGTAGATGTCCAACAAATAAACAACATCACAATTGAAAACTATGTCTGTATCTTTCACTTTCCTAGCCACACACCCATTCACTCTTTGCTATTGTGAGCACAGTGGTCCTTATATTCTTATTTTTCATCATTTATTCAAATGTACTAAGATTTTCCTAGGACATACGTTCTGAACTGGGATTATAGAAGAGTACAGAACACAGGTTTCCCAAAATGTCTGTCTCACTAGCAAAATAATAGTTTAACCACAACCTTGCTAACATTTATTGATAACACGTCTTTATAAAATATTCCCCAAACTATCTAAAATGTTATTTTAGTTCTAAGGCATGCCTCTCTACTATTTTTGAAAAACTTACTTTTACTGAGTTGTATACTCGTTCCAATGTATGGGATGATTTTTAAAAGGGAGTATTTGTCATATTGTATTCATGGTTTCTCTTTATAATTCACCATATTTGGAAAGAGAATCTTAAATGTAAATATGTCTGTCTGTTTTTGAATAAACTAGACAAAAATAACAACTAAAAATTAACAATCCAAAAAGCATCCTTGTTTCTAAGCTCTTACCCCTTGGAAGGTCTGTCTCCATAAGTTTTGGTCAATTCAAAGCAGTTTACATCTGGTCTAGAGAAGTCTCCCTTAGCTTAGAAAACGGCTTTCATATAAAATAAGCTAGTTAAGAGGTCACTGAGATAATTTAAATATTTAACAGTAAAAATAAAACTGTATTTGCTGGTATTATCATAGAGACAGAAATAGCACATGAAGTAAAAGTCTACCTTATTTCAATAGTGCTTCTAAAATCTTCCGTATTATAGGAGATTTTTATATGGGAAACATTTTTATATGGGAAATCCCAAATGTTTATACAAAGTTACTATCACTTAACCAATACTCAAGATAAGTTATTTAAATTATTCCAGATGAGGTCAGGCACCTTTCTGAAAGCAATGGCTTCATTTAGTACTGAACCATTTCAGAGGTATCAAAGGCCTACTGAGCCAGTTTTCTAGGGGTGATTAAGTTCCATCAAACCACAATGTTCTGGAGGGTCTACCACAATGAAAGTCAGAGGACACACAAATCTGATGGCTTACCTTTCCTTTTACAGAGGAGACAAAATCTTATGAACATCAACAAGTTAGCATGTAGACTGCTGGAAGACAATTAAGTCCACTTAAAAACCATAAGGTCAATGAGAGATCCAATTTATGGAATCTTTTATGACTCTGAAGTCACTTCCACTATCATCTACATTTCTGTGGCATTCATAGGGATAATCACCTCAATACACAGAAATAAAATAGACAAACATATCAACAGAATTCCTTACAAGATTTTAGCTAATAGGCAAAGATACCAAATATTGCTTAGTCCTCTAATTTGCCAAAAAATTAGAAACAGGCCCTCTCTTCTTTAAGTTAATAATATCATATCTGAAAGTTTTTGGAAGTGTAAACACTCCACCTGAAAAAACTGTCACCTAGTTATTTCTCGTGTTTATGGGTCTTGCTGTTCCAAGTATGGTCTGTGACAATGACAATGTTAGGGGAATCACCTTGAGCCTCTTAATTCAGACTAAGTGAGAGTCAAAGTCAGCATGCGTTTCATACGCACATCCCTGTCTGAATACACTATTTGATGGTGTGCATGTACTCGGCCATCAGAAAATTCCATGCATCTTCACTGACCCTAGAAGCTAGATGAAATGAATTTTAAGAATCAAAATAACACCTACAACCAAAAATGTGAAGATGACTTTCAAGGTTAAAATCTGTTTTTACCAAAGCTGAAGTAGCTAAAAAATACATTTAAACTGTGAGGCCCGTTTTCTCCTCCTTTTGAAAGATTTTATATCATTTTCAGCTGATATGTCACATAGTCTTATTTCTAATACATGTGGGCATTTCATGGTGTGCCCAAATTTGAGCAAAAAGCACTTTGATCTCATCTGGAGAATTCTTTAAAATATGCAAGCAAAAGGAAAGGTCGGCTTAGAGAATGTGAGAATGCTTCAGAAATTTAATTATATATTTTCACTTGGCCTACAATTTCCCCACAGTCTTTAGTCAAACAATTTCAGAGTAATCCCGTGGAAATGGGATATGTGCTATCAAGGCTAAATCAGTGCGAGCCTTATATAAATAAAGACTTCAGGACACAGAGCCAAATTTCACTGGCACCCTGCATCAGTATCAGTAAACATAATGGTAATAAAACAATTAAGCAAACATTTAAAAGGCATGGAGAGTTAAAATTACAGTGCAATTATTACCTAAATCACAGATTAAAAAAAAAATAAAGCCAAACATGTCTGTTTACAAACAGTGTTTAATTTGTTATTTTGTTAGGTTCTATGCGTAGCTGTCTTATGCCTGACATGCTATTCAGCCCCTTGCTTTCTTAAGTAGATTTCTCTGCTAAATTATGGCTCAAACACACTATGATATTAATCTCCCAAATATTCATTCACTTAAAAATAGCACCATTATTTTGGAGAACTCTGTTTAGTGTTTGTGTCTGCTTTCAGCTGTTTCATTAAGAGCAATTTATTTCAAAGTAACTAAAAAGCTGTGCAATGCAGCTTCTAAACATTTTTAAATGTTTAGTCTTCCAAAGAATAAAAAATAATAATAAAACCACTGTGAATTCAAAACAATTTTTACAAATGTAAGGCATACTTGGGAAGTTCACGGAGACGGCAAGCGAGAGGAGAGTGGAAAGCACAGGGGGCTAAAGTTGACTTTCCATGGAGAAATCACGAGCTTCCAGGTACGCGTTTGTCAGCTGTTGTGTTTCTGTGGTCACTGCCGTGGTATGTGTCTTCCTGATTCTTACATTTAACTGGCTTCACTTTACAAAAAGTGATTGTAACCAGTGTATCAGAAATGATCTTCTCTTCAGACTAGTGATTTTTATAGTTCATTAAAAAGATTGCTTGAGAGACATTCACACTGAATTCTGACTTCCACAGTGACGACAAAGAAGAGCTGTAGGCAGCGGGTGCGGTCCCACTGTGTAGTCACAGTGACCCCTAAGTCTGGTTCAGAACTCATGGGCCTGCTCTGTCGGGGCCTGCTGCTTGCACAGCTGTCTAGATGGCCCAGGGCAAAGCAGAGTGAACTGGCTTTCTCGTTTTGTCAATTCCACCATCACATGCCTGGACTCAAAAGTGGGAAGATTTAAGAAAATAAAGCAACAAAGCATACATTTAAGAAATATCTCATGTAGATTTAGAATTTCCAGCATGAAGAATACAAGAAAATTTAAATTTAGAAATTTACCATAATGTGAACTCATTGCTTTGAAAAAAAAATCCTCTAAATAGCCATGTTTCTGTCTATGAAACCACTATTTTAATGCTTTACATAAAATATTCCAATTAAAATTTTTTACATAAGATCCCTGCAACCTAAAAGCTATATTTTTGAAAGTCCTCCAGACTTAGCAGACTTACCAAGTATACAGTTAAAAAAAAGTTCCAAAGGAATTATGCATTTCCTCCTATTTTTCCCCAATCATTGAGCTTTATAAAAAGATAAATGGAGACCACTCAACAGGGCAGAAATAATAGAAACCATTTTTCTGTGGGAACATATTGCATATTATTAATTATTTAAGTGTTTTAGTATTTAATTTTCTAAATATGTACTTGTAGGTTAGAGATACATTGCCTATATACTAATGCTCAAACATTACACTGAGACTGACACAGTTAAAAACAATAAATCTATTTTCTAACTCTTATGCCTTTAGCAGCATGCCACCTGGAGTTGCCTTGTAAAGCTTCAGGAAAAGAACCATCCAGATTTCCATCCTTTCTACTACAAGGACAACAATATGCATTGTATCAGTTATTGGGAATGTACTACTAACGTGTTTTGAACTGTCGCATTGGTATTTCTTATTAAAAGTAATAAAAAAGTGAATATAAATAAAGTAAATGAAAAGAAAAAAGTTAAAAAAACAGATTTCCATCTTTTATCTTTGCTCTTTGAAACCTTTGGAGTAATCATTGTCATTTATTGTGGGCCCTGTACTCCCTTTGAAAGACATGAGACTGGGCTGACAAGGTAAATGAATATGTGCATCACTCTTGTGGTTATTATTTACTATTCGTATGTTATTTTATAACTACATATTTGGCAGCTTCTATATTCTAAGCATTGTCCTGGGAATATAGAGATGAATCAGAAATTAATTCTGTCCTCCAAGTGGCTACTGACTCGGGGAGACTCACAAGCATGGAAGTAAGTCAGTCTACCATAACGATGATGTGACTGCGTAGCTGTGTTCCTGTGCCTGGATGAGTCAGCCTGCTCCAGGAGGACCAAGAGCTCCACCAAGCATGAGAGGCTACTTTCTTACACAAAAGAACAAATCCGGGAGTGGATACATCTGTGCTGAAGCTGGAAGTCTAACAGGGTGACAAAAGGAAGACAAGTCTCAAAAACTATACAGAGAAAATAACATCAGTCTCTTTCTTTGTTGTTTCCTTTGATCAATGATGTAAAACTTATGACACTCATCAATGACTTGTGGCCCCTAACATCACAGAGAGCTCAGTGTACCAGTCAAAAGTGAAACAAGTGCCATTTACAAGATGTGTGGTTGGCATACAACAGATGATAGATAAGTTGATGGATAGATGACAGATGTAGATATACAGATGATAGGTGATAGATTATAGATAGATGATAGATGATAGATGATACATAGATTTATAGGATAAAAGCATGGTCATAAATTGTTTCTAGTTGAACTGAGAGTATGTATGACTTGAACAATACATTTGAAAGCCCTAACTGGCTAATGACCTTGAGGCTGGAGATAAAGATACTCAGAGATAGAGACAGAGACACAAAAAGACAGGGAGACCAAGCCCCATAATCTAACTTATGTGCTTTTGAGTAAATGGCTCTTTTGTTGATTTTGAACCAAAATAATACCCTACAGTTAGCCATTCACTATCAGGCTTTATCAACTGTTTATTACTTCTCATACCTCTTTGTGGCCTCACTCCTATCTCCCATTCTTTCTGGATAAAACCAAGGATTTATCCATAATTTTCTTCATCTTCTTAATTTTCTTATATTTTAGAAATCCTTAGAATTCTGGGTAGTGGCCATTCTGCCTTTCCCTTGCAATGTGGTCAGCTTTCACACAAGTCATGGAAGTGCTGCAAGTGTCCAAGGAGAAACAAGATCTCTGCAGATCTTTCAGGCTTCAGAGACCTCAATTATGCACTGTGAAGAAATGGTTTATTGACCAACACTGGGACCTGGATGGTAGTCAGCCCCTCCTGTACCTTGAAATTGTGGAATGCAATGAGGCAGCATCTAGTCATCCAAAACAGATAAGACAAGTGAGATAAGCCTTGATTTTCTTATGCTGTTTATTAAAATTTCATAAGTTAGTTTAATAAACTGTATGGAGTGAGATTAGGTGAAGAAATAAAGCACAGAAAAATACAGAAAGTACTCAAGGCCCAGCTACCACAGAGGATTTTTAAGGAATGCTGATGTCCACTGCGTATATCTCAACCTGGAGTAACACTATGTGGTCCAGATGCTAGGACTGAAAACAGTACCTTACCTTAGAGTTCCTTTCCACTTTTATTCTCCCTTTTTTTACCTACATGAATATTATCCTAAAAGTCTGATATTTAGACAAGTGCCTCTGCTGCATTTTCATAACCAAAGAACCCTAAGAGCAGTTATGCTAATGTCCAGGCAGGCCTGGACACTGTGGAGAATGTGCTGTAGGTTGGGGTGGTCCCAGTTCTGAGAAGACATTTAACTTGTTCGTGAAGAATGAATCCCACACATTAGTCTGAATTTCAACAAAACTGTCATAACCTTCTCAAAAGCAAAAATTCAAACAGATTTAAGTCAAACATTTGCAAGGTATTTCCCAGCAAGGTCGGACTCTACGGGGGCAAATTCAATGTTTTTCTTTATTAACAAATGTGTGATTGTGCTGCCCAGAAGTTCACAGACACGTCTTTCCTAAATACTTTGCCATGGAATGCTTTCCCTGGGGGTTCTTTATTCTGCTGCCTAAGTCAGATCTCTTGAACATACACTCCCTTCTCATAATACCCTGTGCTTTTCTTCTACAGATTTACTATCATTTTCTTTTATTAGGCTGAAAATTTCAGAAAGCCATCTTCATAATTTCCAAACTGCAACATAGCATCAGTCATATAATAATCACGCAATAAATTTCTTTGAATGAATAACTAAGGTTGGTGTCTAAAAAGATTTAGCTTTTCAATTCCAAGCTTAGCTTTCTTAATTCATGGCAGTTATGTAAAACCAATAATTAACAAGCTCTAATTGGCAAAATCCATCCTCCTAGGTACAGAATTATCATTCTCAATAACTCAGCTGAAGGAGAAATCTATGAATAGACTTTCCAGCATACTTCAAAAATAGCATTATAGATAGTGTAAGAATACTAAAAATCAGGGTAAGTGTTGTGCCCATTTTAAGGGCTGCATAATGCTGAGAAAAGGAGAGAGGAGTGGCATTATTCCCATAGGGACATTTAAGGAGCAACCAACAAAACAGAAGTAGAAAGTCTAAGTAAAAATCCAGGCATCTGCCAACAATGTGGCCTAGATCGCCCAGAAAGTTTAATAAATGGACAACAGAAATAAATTAGAATAAGAAATGTCATCCAATTAGGAGCTGATACATGATAGTATACACGATATCATTAAATATTTGGAATTGACAAGATTTAAGAAAGGAAGAGCACAGATGAAAGCTAGCTTTTTCTCAAAGAAGGTGTGCACCCTGAAGCCAGTGCTCAGCCCACTGAGAAAGGCTCTATTAAGGAATGGCTTAGTCTCACAGATGAAGCCACAATTCAGGAAGCAAATGAAGAGTGATAACTAAGAGAGAACCTTCCACAAACATAATTCTTT
>PVKN010041129.1:0-10604 GCA_004027915.1 Capromys pilorides
CAATGGTTTGGTTGGATAGAGTTGTAACTTTGATTTCCTTGTATAAACAGCATTGATTACACCAAACTAAACCTGTGGACCATTTAGTACTGGGGCTGTCTTTGGTTGATTTTACTCTATAGGTGTGCTGGCCTAGTGGCTAGAAGCAGCTTAATGGTCTTAGCACCTACAAAGAGTTTTCTTGAGTGCACATTACCACATTACTTTCTTGAGTCCACATTACTTTCCACATTACTTTCCACATCCTTACGGGAACTATGGCCCTGTAGCCAAGGCCTCTGTGCATAGCCACTCAATGTCACCTGTCATTCTGCTGACAATAGGGCCAGGCAATGCAATATGAGTTTAACACGCATAAAGAGAAGCTGACTTCTATTTTTAATAAGCAGTCAAGTTTTGATTTGAAAAGGGTTAGTAGTAGATATCATAATATCTCTTTCATAATCACTATCAAAAATTACTAAATGTACAAATACACTATGGGCAATAACAATACTGCTTTTTAAAATCAGAGCTATAATATCTTTTGGAATAGCGCTAAAAACTCCAGTTTTAACTAAAACTGCTCTGCTTAAGCAGGGAGCAAAAGCTGATTTTCCACAGCCATCAGATCTAAGGCTGTGCTTCTGCTTCTGGAGGTTGCATGGAGAGGATCTGTGATTCTGCGTTTGATTGAAATTTGGGCTGGCCAATGGAAACTGCAGGTATTCCATTTTGTTTATCTTTGGGCCCCTGGATGATAGGCCCCTTCTCCAGTTTCTTTGAGATTGTAAGAGTTGGCCATGCTTATCAACTTTGGAGTGGCATTCATTAGCCCAATGTTTACCTTTTCTACATCTCAGACAAAGTCCTGGAACAGTCTTGCTATTTTTATCTCCTTTTTTCTTTTATCTTGTCTTTTCTGCAATCTTCTTTCATATGATCCATTTTTCCACATTTAAAACATTTGGTATGATTTTGTTTTAAAAAAGACTGTAAGGCAGCTGCCAATAAATTAGCTTTGTATGGCTCTGAGCCAATATCAGCACAGGCCTTAATATACTCTTCCAATGATGCACCTTGTGCCTTTAAGGGACCCAGAGCCCTTTGACATTCACTATTTGCAATCTCAAAAGACAAAGTTTGTAACAAAAAAACCGTCAAATCTGGTGCTCTCACTGTTTTGTGTATAGCTTCCCTTAATCAGGAAACAAAATCTACATATGGCTCCTTATCAGATTGGAGAAGCTTAGCCAATGACTTTTGAGCATCCCCTGGCCTTTCCACTTTTTTCCATGCTTTCAAGCAGCAAATGCGAGTTTGCAAAATAGCCACATCATATTGCAATTGGGCTTAGATACCAATCCAGGCGCCTGACCCAGTGAGTTGATCTGATGAAACATTAACTCAGGGATTTTATCCCCTGTTAATCCTCTCTTGCATATCTGCTACATCTTTCCACCTAGTTCTAAACTGTAAATATTGGCTTGGCTCCAAAACTGTACTACACAGAACTTCCCAATCATGAGGAATTAATCTATGTTCATTTGCTAATCCTTGTATTAATCTAATCACATAGGTTGATTGCATACCATAGGCTGTAACAGCTTGCTTTAAATCTTTAATAACCTTAAATGCCAGAGGTTGGTGTTCCCATTGTACATATCCTTGGGGAAATTGAGCGTTTGGTGGGTATTGTTGAGCCACTGCAGGAAAAACACCTAGTGGGGCAGAATAAGCTTCTGGATCTCCCTGTTGTCTCCTTTGCATAAGAGCCTGAGATATCACACTTTTATAAAATTTTATGGGGGCTTCCTCTCTTTCCTCATATGGAGGAGCAGATGGGTTAAAAGATGGTGGCAGGGGCTGAAGTTTTGTGAACCAGAAGAGAGGAACTACAGAGATAGAGACCTTCATTTTTGTAATCAATTTAGAAATCTGTGATAATTGTTTTACCTCAGCTCACAGCTCACACACCTCATTCTCAGTTTCCTTTTGTTCTACATCCTCCAAATCCTCAGATTCTGAGGAGGTGGTTTGGGATGCCAGAAACATCCTTTTAGGACTCAGTTTGTTAGATTCATCCCCACTGTAATGCATCAAGAAATTTAAAGAACTGACATTCTTGTTATTTTGGGGAGCACCTTCAAGTAAAGGGTGTTGAGGGTGTGCAACTTTATCATAATTATGCACCACAGAGACCCCTTGCTCTGTTTTTGTCCTTTTCGTTTTGCTAGCATCTGCATTTGAGAGTGAGGGAGGCAGAGGTCTTAAAAAGGTCTCATGCACAGATTTATATTTGTGCAGAAGCTGCTCTTGAAGTTTAGCAGTTATCAGCATGTGAAGCTGAACTGTTCAAATATTTCTTAGACTCTTCTAAGTCTGATTGTAATGGTTCCAAAGCTAAGGAAATTTAACTACAAAGAGATCATACATGAAGAGCAATTGGTTGCCCTTTTTGGTAAGCTTGACACAGTGTTCTCATAACTTGTTTTCAAACTTTTAAGTTTAAAGCAGCCTTTTCCTTAGGCCAACACCTAAAACAATGCCTTTTTCTGTGGGAAAATAATTCCTTCAAACTCCTTGCTTTCACCTTTACCCCCACTCCTTTGAGTATCATTCATATAAAACAGTTGTACTCATTTTTTACTGAGGTGGAGTTTCCCATTACTCCAAGTTTTTCCTGGTGGTCTCACCTATTCTAGGCATACCTTTGCCATTCGGTCAGGCCTCTCTTAACTCACCGCTGATCATCTTCCATGCCTCGAGTTACACACCACTTGTACTGTTATGTGTCGGTGCCAAAAGGAATGACGAGGAGACCTGATGAAGGTAGTTCAGAGGACTCACTGAGATTAGTCCCTCAGTGAGCCAAGAATCCCTGAAGCAAATCAGCTTTATTTGGGTAGTCAGCGTGATCTCGTGCACAATCACTTCAGCAAAGGAGGACCATATGCTTAGTCACAAACATGACCATGATCTCCATCAACTTCCATCCCTTCCCTATTATCAGGTTGATCCAGGGGTCAACCAATAGCATTTCAAGCAAGGGAGAAAGCAACAAACAGAGAGCCCACAGGTGAAGCTACCATCCATCACCTGGAGTCCCAGCTTTCCAGGACTCCCCCATCCCAGCTTTCTGGGATTTTCAGCAACAGACCACAGCTGTTCCTGGGCCCCACTTATTATACTCCAATCCTGGAAATGTTAGTTAGGCTACAATAAACCAAAAGAAATCTTTCTTATAATTGTTACAATAACAAAGCTTACTAAAGCAGCTTCCTTTTGGGGGCCAGTTCTCAGCCACCTAAAGAGTGGGACTCATCCTTTGGGAAGGTATGCAACTCCTGTGTGGGCCTAGACAGCTACTTAATAGTAAGGTTTCAGTGATCTAAGGGCATGACTAGAAATCTGGCCCATTCTCCTCCTGGTCTTTTATCTCTGCAATTGTAGCTTTCAATATTCATGCACCATCAGATGAAGACAAACCATTTGATGTTGCAGCCCCACATCCTAAAGACTTACAAAGCAGCAGGTCTCCAAGTGTGAGTCCTGGGCAGACCACACCACTGTCACTTTGGATACTCTGTCTGATTGAATAGAAAATTCAGGCTGGAGCCCAGCAATCTATGTTTCAAATAGCCTTAAAGGTGGCTTCTGACTCATGTTAAATTTTAAGAACAACTCCTGCACTGTTGATTGTTGGCTAACTCATCTTTAACCTCAGCCAGCCAGACAGTTTCTTCAGAAAGGAGACAAATTATTTATCAGTGCACTTGCAATATAGAATATCTAAAATGTCTGTTGAATGAATGAAGTGAATAAACTTTAGCACACTCCAAGTGATTAACAGATTCTCAGCAAATACTTCCTGGCTCAGACTTCAGGTGTGTGCCTCTCTACTGAATTGGAACCAGTGAAGCACTGAGAGAAATTCCTCTTCTCACCTGGAAATAAAAGGATAAACAGTAATCAAAGTAAAAATTTCTCTGGAATATACTTAACACTCAGGAACATTTTAATAAATGTATTTTTTCTGATAGAAAATATTCTTAGGATATACAGTTTGATTGCAAAGCAGTTAGAAAAACCAAAATGTAAAAAATGAGGAAAAACCTTTTCTGAGTCTGCCTCTTTTGGTTTTCTTTGGTGCACATTTTTACATATCCTCTTCAATTATGATGTTAAAAATAAAAATGACTCCCTTCCTTATAGAACAATAAAAACTTCAAAAATATTGGAAAATTCTGAAAAGCATCACAAGGAAATAACATCACCAGTAATTCCATTTTTTGGCAATGTAAACATCCCTTGTTCATACTTCCAGACTTTTTGCTTTCATGTATATTTTTAAAAGACCTATTCATGCTCTAGAACATTATAATCTGATCCTCTACTCTCCTTCCAAGCAGCTTCCCCCTGCTGCAGTTGTGACTAGCTCCTTTGCTGTGACACTTACAAAGCACACTCCTTGTCTCTTGTCACCCCACAAGTCAAATTTCTCGGAAATCTCATACACTAGACCTTACACAACCATCCACGACCAGAAGTCTGCATGCTAATGACCCTTAGTGACATTTCAGATTTTCTAATTGCTTTACAATCATACTGTGACATTTTAAGTCATTTGCAGAAGGCAAGAATGCTGTGACTTTTGGGGGAGATTCCTTATTAATGCTTAGTTTCCCACAACAGAAACAATGAGATATTCACCCATCTGTGTCCTATTAATTCACTTAAGAATATGGTCTAAAGGTGCTGCCAATTAGCCAGAAATGTCTCAAGCTTGAAGCCGGCCCTAGGTACACAGGCACACACCCACGACTGATGAGTGGGTGGCCCAGAACCCAGGAGACCACGGCAGATGGTCTCCAGCAACGTAGCAGTGTGTGAAGCAGCAGCCAAGAGGCAGCAGCTGGGCTCTAAAGAACCCCGCCAACAGAAGACCTGGCCCAGCCACACATCCAGAGGGCAAGGACAGCTCCACGTCCAGTACAATTCCCGTGGTGACTTGGCTGGAGAACACAGGCTGCTTCTGGGATCTGGTGTTGACTACTGCAGTGGTGTGGGCACCGCAGGTATTTTATTAGGTCTGTTATGGTTTGTGTATAGGTGTCCCCCCACAGCCTCATGCTGTTGATGCAGGAAGAAAAAACTGATTTGGGGTGGATAACCTCCAATAGGGAACTTCCAAATGATATAGGGAAAACTGATCTCCCAATGTTAAAAATACCTGGGACAAGTTCATGTTCTCTAAAACAGAAGAATGAATTTTAGGAACAAACGGAGGTAATGAGCAGAACATATTTATTGAGGGAAAGAAAGCTCCTGTCAAAGAGAGGGGCAGGAGGGGGGTCCCGAGTGGGTGTTCCCCAGAAGCTGTCTCTTCCAGGGACTTTTACAGTGTAAAACCATGCATTGGGGCAGGCCAACCAATGAGGTTACAAGCACCATTGCTCAGGTAAAATTGATTAAAGCCAATACCAAAAGGGGAAGGGAGTCACATAGCAAGCAGGCTAGGAACAGGGTCTCTTCCTGTTGAGGGTTGGGTTACTGGTTCATTCAGTCTCTTTTAAGGTGATTGATACCTATTTAGAATATCAATCCCTGATGCGCATTCCTAGGGAAGTAGGTGGCTACATTTGTTTCTTCTTTTGTGTTGAGGTCTGGCCCACAGCAGGGGTATCTGCCTCCTGCAAAACCATATAGTCACCTTGTCTTCCATCTTGTTTCCTTGAGGGCCTGGCCCTGTCTGACTGCCTATAATATTTCTATCTAATTTAGCATCCTACAATACTGTTATGGGGCTGCTTCTGGAATTTGTAATTGATTGATGTGGAAATGGGTGCTGCACCTCCCGTGGGTCAGTTGATTTTCATTTCAATGTAAGGTAGGAAGAGAAGTTAGCTGCTTGAGCAGCGCTAGCTCTCTCCCTGCTCTCTTGCTCTTAGCTGCCACCATGAAAGGTTGGCCTCTGCCATGTGCCTCTCTGCCTTGGAGCCAGCTGAATATGGACTCAAACCTCCAGTAACTGTGAGCTAAATAAACATTTCCTTCCCTCATTTTGAGTGTCGGATACTTGTCCCAGCAACGAGAGAAGAGTAACTAAGACAAGGTCTATGCTCTCTTGTTTGTCTTGGCTGTCCCCTTCCTGTCTGGATGGAAGTCATCTTGTTTTGTCTTATGTTTTGTGGTTTTTATTTTGGATTTTTTTCTTTTCTCTCCTCTTTTTCTTGAGACTATGTTGTTTTCTTTCTTTTTTCCCTTTCTCTTCTGTTCTCTTTCTTCCTTTTTTCTCTCTGCTTAGGTTTCTTACCTGTCTTTTTCATTTTCTTCTATTGATCCTCTGCCTTTCTTCACAAGTGAACACTGTCTCTTTTCTTTCTGGTTACTCCTTTGCATTCTATTTCATTCTTTCCCTCCTGTGTTCTCCAGTTTCCTAAGACTCAGGTGATCATCCTTGGACTTCCAGCTTTGACTCTACTATATTTGACCTCATTCATCAATTTACCCTACCCCCTACACATCTTAATGTCCCCGTTCCCCCACAAAAGGGTAAAATCACTCCACTAATGGGGAAATCACTGCAAAATAATGTACTTCACAAAAAAAAAGTGATAATAATGCACTACACTGCAAATAAGGCAATGTAGAATTCTAAACAGCCTTGATCAAAATAAAACTACACCAAGACATATAATAATCAAGATTCCAGAAATTCAGCACAAGGCTAGAATACTAAAAGCTATTGGAGAAAAGGAAAACACCACTGATAACATATATAAATATATATACATATATATGTTATCAGTCTCAAGAAAAAGACTTGAAACATAGTCTCAAGAAAAAGAGGAGAGAAAAGAAAAAAATCCAAAATAAAAAATAACCACAAAACAAGATGACTTCCATCCAGACAGGAAGGGGACAGCCAAGACAAACAAGAGAGCATGGACCTTGTCTTTGTTACTCTTCTCTCGTTGCTGGGACAAGTACCCGACACTCAAAATGAAGGAAGGAAATGTTTATTTAGCTCACAGTTACTGGAGGTTTGAGTCCATATTCAGCTGGCTCCAAGGCAGAGAGGCACATGGCAGAGGCCAACCTTTCACAGTGGCAGCTAAGAGCAAGAGAGCAGGGAGAGAGCTAGCAGCAGCTCAAGCTATTATGACATGTCCAAGGTTCAAGGGCTGGCATGTGATGTGGTACTTGGAATCAAACCCGAGTCTTTGCACTTGCCAGGCAGTCACTTAAGACTGCCAAGCTATCTCTATTTCTGTTTTAATATTTAGATCTTTGACCCATTTTGATTTTAGTTTAGTGCACTATGATAGACCTGGGTTAAGTTTTATTCTTTGGCTTCTGGAGAGCCAGTTTTTACAGAAGCATTCATTAAAGAGGCTATCTTTTTTTCTAATGAACATGTTTGCACCCTTTGTCAAAGATAAGGTGGCTGAGTGTATTTGTCCTTCTATTTGCATCTTCCTTTCCACTGATACACAGTTTTTTGCCAATACATGCTGATTTGATCTCAGTAGTTTTTTAGTGTAATTTCAAGAGAGGAATTGTGATATCTCCTGCCTTGCCTTTGTTGTCCACTATTGCTTTTGCTATTCTACATGTCTTCTGGCTCCAAATGAACTTTAAGAATTTTTTTTTCAAAGTTTTGTGAGTTATACTAATGGTACTTTGATTAGGATTGCATTAGATCTGTACAACAATTTTGGGAGTATGTTCATTTTCATTATGTCTGTTTTTATCCATGAGCAAAGCATATCCTTCCATTTTCTGATATCCTGTTCAATCTAGTTTTTAAAAATACTATAATTTTCAATGTATAGATCTTTTGCTTCCTTTGTTAGACTGAGTCATAAGTTTTATTTTGGGGGATATCATATGAAGAGTGTATTTTCCCTAATTTCTGTCTCAGTGATGTTATTTATGTCCAGAAATGTTATTACTTTTTTGAGTGTTGACTTTGTATTCAGCTGTGATGCTCAAATTGGTTACTACATCTAAAAGTTTTTGTTGGAGTTTTTGGGGCCTTCTAGGTAGAGCATCATATCATCTGTGAATAAGGATAGTTTCTCTTCTTCCTTCCCTATCTTTATTTCTTTTCTCTTTCTTGTCTAATCACCCCAGATAATGTTTCCAAAAATATATTGAATAAGAGTGGTGGTAATGTATATTTCTGTCTTGTTCCTGATTTTAGAGTCAGTTTTCAAACTTGTTCATTCAGTATGATGTTTGCTATTGGTTTTTCATGTATGGTTTTTATAAATTGAGATAGAGACACTATATTCCAGTTTACTGTGAGCTTTTTTATCATGAATGGGTGCTGAACTTTGCCAAAAGCTTTTTCTGCATCTATTGAGATAATCACATGGTTTTTGTCCTGGGCTCTATTAATATGCATATTATATTTACTAATTTGTATATGTTGAATCATCTATGCATCCCTGTAATGAATCCTACTTGGTCAGGGTGTATGATCTCCTTGAAAGTTTGCTACATTGTGATTGCCAGTATCTCACTGAGAATTTTTACATCTCTGTTTACTAGGGAAATCAGCTTGTAGTCCTCTTTCTTGGTTTAATCCTTCTCTGGTTTTGGTATCCAGGTAACACTTGCTTCCAGGAATGAGTCAGAATTCATTACTTTTTTATTAAAGCATTTGAGATGTAGCGGCACTAGGTCTCCTCTAAATTTCTTATAGAAGTGACTTCTATTTCTCTTCTGCTGTTACCACTTCAAAGAATGGTGAGCTAAAAGTCATGATTATATCTTGCTTAAGTATCTTCTCTGTCAATCTATCTATTCATTTGATTTTTTTTTTCATTTTGGTTTTCTAAAGAGATAACAGCATAAGCACTTGCCTGGTCCTGAGTTTGATCCCTATACAAAAAAAAAAAGAATGTTTACTTTAATCCTTGGATTGATGCCTGAAAATTTGTTATAAGATGTAGCTCTATTGCTAATATTTGGATTCATTAGTATATGATTGCTACTCAGAGACATATTCCTGGTGTAGCTGGCTTTTGAGTTTTGGATCTGTTAAAAGATCCTGATCCTACCTCTTCAATTTATTAAGCATGAGAAGTTGCTACCTATTTGGCCTAGCTCCTAGTTCTTTGGCACTGGCCTACAGTATTGTTTATGACTCTTAGGCAATCTCAGACTTGGCATACTGTGAAGAACAGATGATTAGAACGATTATATCACCTTGACTACTGTAGTGCAATCTGATAACAATAGCATCAAACACAGGCTAGAGAGTGGCAAACTGTGCTGCTGATTTGCCACCTTTAACTGTATGAACTATATTTGTGATTATATGACAAAATCTAAAACAAAGCAGAAAACTATATACAGTAAATATGCCCTCAAAGACCATGGGAGAGACCTGGTAGGCTAATTAATATAATTCATTGTGTTGGTTGTACCCTCTGGAAAGAACAGGTGAAAGGGATTAGAAGAAAAGAAGAGAAAAATACAAGAGATCAGAATCAAGGGAAAAGGACAAAGGGAGATTACATAAACTTGGGAAAACTATTGAAGAAATTAGGAAAGGAAGAAGGAAGAAATGAAAACTTGTACAGAACAGAACAACAACAACAAAAAAAAACTGGAACAACATTGATACTATTATAAAAATATGAGAAAACAAGGTAAAAGGAAACAAAACAAAAGAAAGAAGAACAAAATGTCCTCTTGAGGGCATGTCTCTGCTGTCACTGGTCAACATCATAGGCAGACAAAGCCCAGATCCATGTTGATTGACCCCAGGAAGCCAGCCACACATTTATAACATGGTAGTGGATAGTCCCAGCATGCGTGTACCTTCAGTTCCACCAAAGTTCAGGCTGGTTTCTGGCTTTAGGCTGGAATCCAGTTTATTCAGCTAGAACACTCTGTGTGCTTCCTTCCAGCTTGAACTGGGTCCCTTCCTTGAACTTGGCTTCTTGTTCTCCTGCCTACTTGAACTTGGTTCCACCTCACCCTGACCCTGGGAGGCCTTGGGTGGATTCAGCCCACAGCTGCTCTGAGTTCTAAGCTCAATTTGCCTCTCCAAAATGGCTACTAGCCAATCACATTCTCCTGGGTGATGTCTAAACCCAAATAATTCACCAGGCACTGCAGTCCACTGCATCCACTACTCCATTCCACTGATGCATTTCTCTGTCAGTTCCTCTGTGGTTCCCAGTAGTCTGTGTCTATCTGTAGGTTTAATCTCCTGCTCTCACACAATGGGTCAACCACTTGCATCTCCTTCTCCTTTATTGAGATCCCTCTCTTCTCTCCCCGTAGGCTTCAATTCTTGCTTCCAATCCTTTCTGGGTCTCAGTGATTCACTTTCCTTTTTCTCTTTTCCTCATATTGGTATATTACAGCTTCTTGACCCCAGATCTCAGAAGAGGCTGTTTTCTGCTGTTCACCACTCCACCTTCTTCCTGGTCTTAAACTCTGCTGTTTTGACTTTCTCATTTTCCCTGTCCACAAGGAAGAAAGGTGATGGTGATCAGGGATACAGACTGTCTCAGATAAAGGAGAAGCTGATTATCTAAGGGAAACACTTCAGTGATGTGCTTCTGGGAATTTTTCATAATTTCAAAATAAGGTTTATGGTA
>PVKN010041130.1:0-10603 GCA_004027915.1 Capromys pilorides
AGCTCTCTCCAAACAGCTGAGAGCCCGATCTGCAGCTCGCTGGCCTTGACCTCTGCTATATATTCAATTTTAACTTAAGATTGAATGTATTCACCTTGGTCTCTAAACTAACCACCATGTTCACTTTGAGTTATGTGAGAAAATAAACCTACGAAGGTCATAAAACATGTCTCAGTTGGCTTTAAACTGGAAATGTGTTTTATAAATAAGAAAAGCTTCCACTTTAATGAAAATCAAAATCCAGACACAGACTCTGATGCTTAAGTTGTCTTGGCCAAGTGCAATATTTTTGGGATTTTTTATGTATTTAGTACAGGGTCTACAGGTTTCACTACACAGATCAGACTCACAGCGATCCTCCTGTTTTCAGCCTCCTAAGCGCTGGGATTACAGGTGTGCACCACCGCACCGTCTCGATTGTCACCTCAGTGCAATCCAGGGGGACCAGTATGATCCAGGGGGTGGGGCCAGCATAGCACTCTGAGGATGGAACCTTGGTCCCTGTGTCTGCCTTAACTGGCACTTTAATCCTCTGACCTATCTGGCCAGCCCGGCTTGTTTTGTTTTGGTTGCTTCTGTTTGATTGACTGATTATTTATTTTCCTTAGATAGGGTCTCACTATGCAAATCAGGCTGGGCTTGAACTCACTAGGTAGCCCAGGCTGGTCTCAAATTCACAGTGACCCGCCTGCTTCGGCCTACCCAGTGCTGGGATTACAGGTGTGCACCCCTACACCTGCTCCCTGGGTTTTTTCCTAAAATATAAAAAGCAATGAAACACCTACCTTTAGGGACAACTGCAGTCTTATGACACTTTCTTGTGAGTTAGAAGAAGGTCCTCCTTCCTCCAGGCCATGAGGCCCTGTGCAGCCTCAGGGTGCGTTGCAGGGAGGAGCAGATCAACTAAATTTTCACTCTGCCCCTATGAACTGGCCCCTTCTCTCACACTTCCACTAAAGATACCTTAGTTTAACTTGGACAGGAACGCTTTTATCTCTCAGAGTCAGACTATTCAGCGGACGTTTGGCACTGCTCCTGCAGGCTTTTCACCGTGGCTTAGAAAGCGCCTTCATAACCGGGCCCCTTCCCATCTTCCTCAACCTGTTCTACCCTCCTCACCTACACTCCGCTCTGAGCCTAATACCTGTCTTTCTTTTTCTTTAACAACTCTATCCTTTTCTTGTTTCGGATCTTTGCATATGCTGTTTTCTTTACCTGCAATACCTTATAGAAAAGATTATAAATTGTTGAACAGGCCTCATCTGGCAAGAATATGGTTTCTGTTTTTTGGGTTTTTTTCTTCTGCTGGCTCAGCCCACCCTGAGGGCGGGGCTGGCATAGCTTGTAGTGCTGGGGATTGAACTGTAGTCCCCTGCGGCTGCCTAAGCTTGCCTAAGCAGGAGCTTTAGACCTCTGAGCTACCCAAGAATATATATCTTGACAGGCTTTCAAAGCATTTTCTGAAAGTTCGAAAAAACTCACATGTAAAATTGGTCAGATTTCACGCAAAATTACATTTACTGTTTCAATGCTTTTCTTTGAAAGTGTCTTTCTTCTCTTTGAAGACTGGGTCAACACTGGGTCTGCTGCCTCTGAGGAATGGCCGTGCTCCCTCTGGACAGGGCTGGGGCTCTGGGCAGACGCCATCCCGGCCAGGCCTCAGTCCTCTTCTACTCTCTGGTATTTGCATCTTAACTGGAGGAAGAGTGGAGCTACCCCTGTCTTCCGTCCGGTGCAGTTTACAGTCCCTCGTTCCCTGACCTTTCCATCCCCGATTACCAGATTACCATCTCTATATTTTTTGCCAGTTCAGCCCCTCTCTTTTATAGTACTATAAAATCATTTGTACAGCTTAAGGGTGGCTGACTCCTAGTAGTTTTACATGATTCAACCTATTAAGTTTATAACTTTGTGATTCCTTTGCTTCCTGCTGTTTTCTTACAGAAAGCCAGTTTACTAGGACAAGATGCTAGTGACCATAATATCCTCCATGACAGCATCCTGGTAGGCAGCAGGATCTTTTGCAAATGGAAAGGGGATGGAGATGGAGGGAGGGGATGGGAAGAAGTGAAAGGAATCAAGATGAGCCATGTGCCTGTACCACCCACCATCCACGATGGACAGATGGACTCATTAGGTATTGCACACATGTACTAACAAACATTTAAAAGATTTGAATAAATGAACTTATCTACGTTCTTTAGTGGCTCCAAAACATATCCAGAACTCATCTTAATCTCTCCTGAGGCTTCTGAAAGCAGCCCAACTTATAAATGAACTTTCCTAACCTTCAGCACAAGGCAATCCTACCCAGCACCTTGCCATGCTCAGTTCTTACATACTTGATGCCCTTGGTTCCAGCATGAAAAATTAGCCCTAAGGTGTCTTGTACCCAGAACCCCTGTACAAGTCAGGTACAAATTCCATATGATGAATGTTATCACTATGTAGATCTGAACTGCACAGTGAGACCCTGTCTCAAAAAGACAAAAAAAAAAAAAAAAAAAAAAAAAAAAAAAAAAAAAAAAAATAGAATGAGGGAAACACTTCACAGAAGACAACATACAGTTAAACTTTTAATCCCCTCCCCCAGTCTCTCCTTTCAGTGACTTTTAGAGCCGTGAGCATTTTCAGTATCATAACGGTGCTCTTTCCTGTGGCAGCATGCTCCCGGTGCCCTCTCGGCTGGGGCCACACTGGAGCGCTGGTGCTCACCAAGGTCCTGGACTACAGCGTTTCTCTCCATTTCCTGTCTCCTTCTACACCTGCCATTCTGTCAGCACCCCTGCCCCTTTCCCCGTTTTGATTGCCTAGCATTCCATACTAGAGTGGAATATTAATCATGACATTTCTTACTAGAATAAGATGCTAGTTGAATCTCAAGCTTTATGTTTTCGGTACAAATGGGCAGTTTTCAGCACACTCCAAGTCTCTTTGCACCTTACCTAAGTAGTAGGTGTAGCTCCTTCTGTGCAGACAGCTTTCCTATCTTTAAGCCCATTTAAGATCAACCCATAGACTGGGCGTGGTAGTGCGCACCTGTAATCCCAGTGCTTGGGAGGCTGAAAACAGGAGGATCATACAAGTCCAATCTACATTGTGAGACCCTGTAGACTACATAGGTTTTTTATATATATATATATAAAATTTGGCTCAGTGATGGCCTCCTCCGGAAAGCCTTCCTAGGAACCCTCCAGTAAGTCTACATGTGTTCCTGCTGAGCTTCAAGAATTTATCCACCATGCATGTAACAGACAAAAAACCTCTACACTGTGCCAAGCACAACTGTAGATGCTGAATGTGCAGCACGTGAAACAGTAAAATCCTTGCCCTCATGAGGTTTATGTTCTAGTGGGAGGAAACACACCATAAAAATACAAATAAGGTAAAATATAGAGCATGTCAAATGGTAGGGAACATGGGAAGCCAAGGCTTCGATAAGGTGACGTTTAGACAAAACACTAGGTGACAAGAGAGTAACAAAAATATGTAGGCAAAGAGCATTTCAAACTGAGGTCTGGAGTAGCTGGTTTTAAGAATAACAAAGAAGCCAGTGCAAGTTCTACTTGAGAGAAAGAGAACAAGAGGGTCCACCAGCTGTGGGAGGGATCAAGCCACAGCGAGCCGTGAAGGGCCCCCCAGAAGGATACATGACTTTCACCGAGTTTGGAAATCTCTGGAGAATTTTCAGCAGGAGCTACATAAGCGGATGTTTAAAGCTGCTGATCTGAAAGACCATAAATAAGAGAAGGAAGGAAGATGGAATGAAAGGCGCTCCTGATCCAGCAGTTCTGTGGATAGAACAACGAGGGCGTGTGACGTGTACGTTCCCTGACGGTGCGCGCTCTACGTGCTGAGTCAACAGATGCGTGCTTGGCTTAGATGTCAGTTATGAAAGAAGCTATGGATACAGTCAACTTTAGAGTCTCATTAATTGGAATAGTGAACTTGTCGTTCATTGATGGAAAAGAAGAAGACTGAAGCAGGAATAAGTTTAAGGAAAGAAAATCTTGAGTTTGCCATAAATCTGAGATGCCTGTTAGATATCAAAATGGAAATACACATATTACATGTATGTACATGTACCACACATCGGATACATGAGCCTGAAGCTTCAGGAAGTTTTTATTGGCAATTTGTTTCTAGCATACAGATAGTATTGAAAACAATGACACCAGATCAAGTCCTGAGGAGAGTTAAGAGAAGGGCTGAGCCTTGGAGCACACTAAGAGGAAGACCTCTCATATGTGTACGACAAAGAAAGTATTCTGTGCTCTGGGACTGAGCCAGAAAGTGTTTGCTGCTTAAGACAAAACATGTCTTTTTAAAATCCCTAGAAAAAAAAAAAAAAGATGGGTTTCCAGAGATAGCTCTGTGTCACAAGTGCCTGCCTGGCAAGTGCAAGGTCCTGAGTTTGAACTCTGGTCCCGCAAAAAAAAGAAAACAAGATGGGTTTAAAATCCCTAGAGACTTGGCACAGGGCCTTCCCCCCAACCCCCAATAAGCTCAGCAGGAACACTGGCTGTAAAAGAATCTCAAGTGAAACCTGTAAAAGGTAAACAGAGCATTCACACGGAATCCAAAGTGTTTGGGTACAAACACCAGTACCCACCATACTAACCGGTGAACATAAGGGAAACAAGCAACACGTGAACCAAAAAGAAAAAGAAAACATTCAGGGCCCCAAATAGCTCAGCAGATTAAAGCTCCTGCAAACAAATGCAGGGGCCAGGAGCTCCATCCCGAGGGATCACAAGTCTGATCTAGTACTGAGACCCTGAACACCCTGTAGACCCTTCCCTAAAAATACAAAAAAGAAAAAGAGAAAGCATCCATTCACTTAGGCTTTTAACGTTGCTTTTGATGCTAGGGATTAAAATCAGGGCTCAGCTACAACTTCAACTCTACTCTTAAAAATGCATATAAACTGCTACGTGACAAAATGGTTTTGTTATCAACAAAAATTTTTTCACACTGATGATCAACTACTTTTAAAGACATTACCTTATTTTGGAAATAAGTACTTGAATAAATAAAAGGTTCCAAGAAATCTATCAAGTAAATGTGCAGATTCTAGTGAAATAAACAAATCATTGAAAAAAATCACTGAATTGTGATTTCTTTTTGCATACATTGAAAGGTTTTGCTTTTTCATAGAAATACTTTTAAAATACACTAAAAAGTTATAAAATCTGTAGCCCACGTATGAACTTTACAACATTATATTTCCAAATTTATGGAGACACCATCTACTTGCAATTTACATTGCTAAAAGATGATATCCACCTACATTCAAAAGTTTTTATAGACTAAAAATTGACTAGAGGCTGGAGAGAGAGCTCCGCAGTCTAAGTGCCTGCCTGGCAAGGGCAAGGATCCAAGTTCGATCCCCAGTGCTGCATGCCATGTCAGCCTTGTACCATGCCAGCCGCCAAAGCTGGGTGTGGTGGCGCACGCCTATAATCCCAGTGCTAGGGAGGGTGACACAGGATCACTATGAATCCAAGCTGTGTAGCAAGACCCTGTACCAAATAGGTAGACATTTTAAAATTTTTTTTAAAAAAAGACTAGATTATAAGGAACTGTCTGGAGGAAATAAACAAAGATAAAGGGGAAAACTGAGATATCATCTGGGCATACGCCCATGAATCAAATCTTCCCTCTGCCAAAAGCTAAGTGGACGGGCATAATCAAGTATGAGTCTCAACTTTTAAAAATCCTAGTGGCCAGGTGTGGTGACACATGCCTACAATCCCAGTACTCAGGAGGCTGAGGCAGGAGAACTGCCATAAATTTGAGGCCACACTGTGTTACATAGTGAGTTCAAGGCCAGGCTGAACCACACAGTGAGACCCTGTCTCAGAAAAAAGACTAAATATCCTACAAAAATTTCTAAAATGAGTTTAAAACTATCATAGTCAATAAATGTATACATAGGTTGAGATCATCTTCACATTATGTTCCAATAACTATGCCACCTTCACAATCTGATTTTCTAACCTCCAAAAACCTGAAAAAGTCTTTTTACTACCGTACTAGAATCATCTGAGAACACAGACTGAAGGAATTACTGCTAATATGGAAGCACAAGACTGAAGTAATACTCTGGCCTATAAAATAATCCTAATTGGTTACTGACTATGCCTAAGGATTACATTTTTGGAAAGACAACACATCTGGAATCAGTGTCCATATCTAATTCCAGAGCAAGCCTATGAAATCAGCTACCAAAGTAGAATATAAGAGTCAGACCCAGACTTTGGGATCAAACCTATTCGTTCTGGACAGCTTTAGTCTCCAGCTTACTAAGGAATCAATGCTTTAAAAGTTGAGGATAAAAGAATGAAGATGCAAGCATCCCAAAAGAAATACTTGAGAATAAGCAGAAGAACAAATGTTAAATAACATGACAAATTATAACCGGATAGCGATGTCCTTTAAATTCGTGTCCTTACCTTCAGTACACACTGTTCTTCCATAGGTTTTCTTTGGCCAGGGTAGTCCCATGTGGTTTCTAATATACTTTGCATAGCAACATGAATTTTCATTTTCAAAGCAAGATTTAATTACTGTTCCTTCCTAGAGC
This sequence comes from Capromys pilorides, assembly GCA_004027915.1. NCBI lineage: Eukaryota > Metazoa > Chordata > Mammalia > Rodentia > Capromyidae > Capromys > Capromys pilorides. The sequence goes on from PVKN010041130.1 coordinate 6,587, forward strand.
CACAAGATGTCCTTACATCAAACCAACCTGCCTCAGCACAGGACTCAGAGCTCCATCAATTCCTGGCCTAACCCATTCTGGCTTTACTGTTCTACAACCCGTCAGCACACAGTGATTCTCGTTTTCTATTTATTTTTCCATCTCATAGATGCTAACCACTGTACTTTCTACCCTGTCACTCATTTTAGTAATATCTTCATCAAAAATGATTTTTCCTCATTTAAAAAGAAAATCACATTCAGGAGCCAGGCAGTGGCATAACCTCTAGTTGTAGCTTCTCGGGAGGCATAGGAAGAATTACTGGAGTCCAGGGCTTCAAGGCCAGTTTGGGCAACAAAGTAAGACACTGTTAAAAAAAAAAAAAAAAAAGCCCATAAGCTCAAAAAAGATGCCAAACTTCTTTTATGATTTGTAAAATGTTATCATGGAAGTGTAAATCAAAGGCACAATGAACAAAATAAAGGTGAACACAAAGTAGGTCAAGTGGAACAGCAGATGGGGGGGAAGAGATTTAAAAAGTGAAGAAAAATGAAAAAGGGGCTCTTTGAGATGGGAAGGAGGCAGCGAATCGGTGGGGCAGGGCGGGTGGGAAGGGGCTGGGCCTCCACACCTGGCTGAGAAGGAAAACCCTGGCGGAGCAGTGGCAGTTCTTGCTGAGGATGTGGCCAAATCGGCACTGCTCATAGGAAGGCACTTCGCAACTGCTCTGGGGGACGGCATGACAACTGCTCAAAGAGTTAGACTGCTGTCTGATCTAGAATGACCATCTGATCCAGCACTTCCATTTCTGGCTATCGACTGCACAGAGGTCAACGTAGGGAATGAACCAACAGTGCACCAATGTTCACAGCAGCACTGGCTACGAGCAGAACTGAGGATCCAGTCCTCCATCGACTGACGAACAGACAAAGAAAGCATGGCAGATACAGACAGTGGAACAGTGCTCAGTCTCGAAATGGAATGAAATGCTGACGAATGCTTGTGCTTGGCCATCCAGCCAGACCCAGACAAATAATGCACGAGTTCTCTTTTATGAGGCACCTAGAAGCCTTAAGTTCACAGTGATGAAGTGTAACAGTGGTTATGCAAGACACGGGAGGAGGAAAGAAAGGGCTATTGCTGTGCACTGGTAGTTTCTGGTTGGGGTCCTAGCTTCCAGAGACAGACACTGGTGAGGGCTGTACAGCACTCCGAATGCACGTAACACCAAAGATAGACTTAAAAGGGTTGAGGGAAGATCCAAGGGCTTATAACCAAATGTTTTTCTATTTATTTTTGCTTGTTTCTTCCGGACAATTCCTACTATACAATCTAGTCCATGTTTAGACCATAAAAGCTTGTAGATATAGGTGAATATAATCTCTTGGCAATCTAAATTGCAAGCAGATGATGTCTCTCCATGAATTTTGAAATATAATGTCTTCCTGTTCATGCACAGGTTAAATACATTGCATATATTTTGCTCCAAAACCAATCCATAGAGTCGACCATGAAAACACTTTAACTCCACTAAACTTCTCAATATTTAGCATGGATATTAGTAATCACTGTCCTTGATTTCGTGCAGTAGAAAACTGGTAAAATTAGGGACTTTATCTTTCAGGCTATGTTGACCAATGTTTAAAATTTGATTTAGGACACATAATAACTTCCTAGAGAACAAGCACATTTGAGAGACTTATGCTGCACGTTCCTCGTCTCCACCGATCACTCTCCTAGTGCTATTTTTCCCTATATTGCAGTTTCCTTCATTATACAACTATATTATTTATTTATTTATTTATTTATTTAGGAAGCCAGGGATTGAACTCAGGACACTGCGTGTGCCAGGCAGGCACTTACGCCGCTGAGCTATCTCCCTGGTCCAACTATGTATTTTAGTTGAACCAGCTAGAATTTAAAAATAATTATATAAGCTGAACTGCTACCTATGTTTCAATTGTTTGACTTGAATTTCACATTTCGGTATAAATAAAAGGAAAAGAAAGAATACTGCCTTACTCTGAGAAATACACACATTTCTAAGTGTAAAACAAGATAAAACATTTTAGTTGAAAAAGATATGGTTAAAAACAACAAAAAACAAATGGCTATGACACACACATAATCTATGTTTCAAAAGAAGGAATTTTTCCCAGGATAGGCACATAAATCTCAGAAATCTGGATGCCATATTGCCACTATGATGGACATTTAACCGTTCTGATTTAGTAAAGAAAAAAAAAAAAAAACTAAAGCCAGTATCACTATTTTCAGAGCAGTTGATGGCATGCATAAATAACAGAATGAACTGAATATTTTTAAAAGATAAAGGTGCACAATCAGTATGATAATAAAATAAACTTCACAGATGGAAGCGACTGGCTGACCAATAAGCATGGAGGAATCTGGGCATACAAGTAACATGTGTCATCAACATGGCTACGTTGAAAGATCTCCAGTGTTGTGTACACAAACACAAAAGATCTAAAAGCTATGGTAGACATTTGGAGTCCATATTTTAAAGTGGCCAAACAGTCATTCTAATCTTGTTTCTGAATCCTCAAAAATAACAAGCTCTTAATAAATACAATTTTGGCTACTGAAGTTTTTAAGAAAACAAGAGGCACTCTGAAAAGAACTTCAAAGCCAAGTATAAACCTGAGTTCAAAGGACGTAGCATTCCATGGTCCTTACAGTTCTATAGCAGATAGTGGGTATATTTGCAGTAATAAATATAAAATGCCAAATCAGAAAGCTCTTGTATCACAGAGCTTGTAGGGCATAGTATGGAGGTGATAACAGTAATGATTTGTTCAGAGAGAAAATAGCAGCTCTTACATTCTTCAAGAATTGACATTTTATTTAGTAGATTTACTAAGGAAAAAGTAGGAGTTGAAATTCATTTAATTAGAAAGGAAAAAGATGAGACTATGACACATGGGGCAATATCCTGAACCAATGCTTTTCTACGTGCCAGTGCAGAATACCTATTGTCAGAAGATTTGGGGATTTTCTTGTTGTTTCATGAGACAGGGTTTCACTATGCTGTTCAGGCCAGCCTTGAACTCACTTTGTTGCCCAGGCTAGCCTTGAACTCATAGTGACTGTCCTATCTCAGCCTTCCACATGCTGGGAGGCCTGGACATTTTTCTTAAGTAAATAAAACCTATAATTTTGAGCTTTCATAATGTACTAGGATATTGCCATTCTACATGACATTATCACTTTAGAATATTTAGAATTCGACAAGTTATCTTTACTTTAAAAAAGGTACAGCCGGGCATGGTAGCGCACACCTGTAATTCCAGCACTTGGGAGGCTGAGGCAGGAGGATTGGTGTGAGTTCAAGACCAGCCTGGGCTACAAAAGTGAGCTCAAGGCCAGCCTGAACTGCACATAGTGAGACCCTGTCTCAAAAAGACAAAAAAAAAAAAAAAAAAAAAAAAAAAAAAAAAAAAAAAATAATAATAATAATAATAATTAAAAAATAAAATAAAAAATAAAGTTCTGCTCATTTAGAACAAATTTAAGAAAAGAATCTAACCAAGATAGGTTCACATTTAACTATTTCCATATTAATGATATTTAAGCTCTGCTTTACTAATTAATTATGTCAGCAAATTAATACAAAAGTAATTCTTTATGTGTATCAACCTTGGCCTTTTTAAACAGATTAATTGTTTTCATTGTGTGTGCATGCAGTGGGATGCCTTGGAATTTAAAGTTTATCTTGTTTTTTATTTCTAAAACACCTCAGGGCCAGGAAGATAGCTCAGTGGAATAAGTGCTTGCCTGGCAAGTGCAAGGTCCCAAGGTCAATCCCTAGTACCACCAAATAAATGAATAAATAAATAAGAAATAAAAATAAAACACCAACTTTACAAAGTAGTCAAAACTGAACAGAGGGGCCGGTGAGATGATTCAGTGGTCTAAAGCTCCTGCTTAGGAGGGCTCAGGCAACTGCGGGGACTGCAGTTCGATCCCCGGCACCACATGCTGCGCCAGCGCCACCACCAGGGCAGGCTGAGCCAGCCA
>PVKN010041131.1:0-10596 GCA_004027915.1 Capromys pilorides
TGTGTGTGTGTGTGTGTGTGTGTATTTCTGCCTGTCTCGCTGTCTCTATCTCAGCCTATCTCTATCTCTTTGTGTCTCTATCTCTGCCTCTATCTCTCTATCTGTGTCTCTGTCTCTGTTTCCCTATCTATGTCTCTCTGTCTCTCTGTCTCTCTGTCTCTTTCTCCCTCTCTCCTGGATAATTGTAGAGGATCCAATGAGAGAACTATAATGTCTAGAAGACTGAAGAGTCATTGGAAGAAGGATCCTGGACCTGGAATGGCATGACTCCCTGGTTACCTTCACTAGGTTGTGATGAGGTTGTAGGAAAAAAAAAATCATCATATTGTAGTTCTCAGGTTAGAGGTTAATTTTTTTTTTATACCAATGAGACTTTCTTGACTAATATATACACTTTGGTAAAATTCATATTTAAATCTTTTTTAACTTTAAAAATAAATCTAACAGCTTTTAAAACCTTATTATACTTGTATGATTTAAATTTTGACCTATCTTTCACAGGGAATTGTAATATTTCCCTATGCAATTAAGACTCACTGGTTTGTGTCTCAGTCTTGCTGTTTTAATCATTTCCTCTTTAAGTGCTTCATCCTTTCCTACCTCATGCTCCCCTTTCTCCACTTTCATCATTTAGTATGTTTCTTTAGGGGATTATGTCACATCAAATTGCTATTTTTTGAATGATTATAATGTCTTTCTCCTTAACCTAAAATATATATTCCACTTTTCATTTTCATCTCTTTTGAGTTTCTCCTAAATATGTTTACTTTGTCAAAGTTGTGCCCTGCCCTTCAAAAAAAATCATGTTTTTTTAATGTTTTGCTTCATGAGGTTCTTGCTTCATTGTAGTTCATTCTTTGTGTTTAATATGTTCAGTCCTCCCCCCCGAGAAGACACACTTCATTAAAGTAGCATGCTTTTATTAATCATTATCCTCATCCTCTAGACAGGATGCATGATCTATGGCTAAAAGTACTTATCAATTCAGTACTTCTGGAGTACCTACCAGAGGACACTAATACAGTAGCAAGCAGTCTAGTAAATAAAATCAACAAAAAGTTGGAGGTCTTAAAACTTGCATATTACTAGGAGAAGATGTGAGCAACAAACAAAATGCATAGAAATTTAGATGATGATGTGATTTTTGCACGGAAATGAAACATGAAAGATATCAGGAAATTTTATAATAGGAGGTGGGAGGAATTGGGACAGACTAGAGTAAGGAAGTCATGAAAAGTAAAATATCACTGCAAATGTGGTACTTGAATAGAGAAACCTAGGAGATTAGGAAATGATCCATGTGTTTGTAGGAAGAGCGTGGTAGGCTTAGAGAACATAGAACACAGTGACCTTGAGACATTGTTATCTTGGACAGTGCACGGAGCAGGAAAGAGGCTCATGATAAGATATGAGGTCCAGGAGCCCTGGGAGGACAACCCAGCTAGGGTTCCGTTATGGCATAGCTCTGCATATGCCTCTACAGCTGCATGCATGCAGAGGGGGTGCATTTGGAAGCTGACTGGATGGTGGGGTGTTGTATTCTTCTGTTGATTCACCCACAGGTGAGTTTAGTGGCTGAGTGTGATGCTTGGAGGTGGTGCCTGGTTGGATGTGGTGCCCTGGCAGGCTGTGACACGGAAGTGTGCACCTCTTTCCCTAAACACTCCTCTTAAGTTCTCTCTTTCCTAGCCAACAGGATGTGAGCAGCTTTTTCTATGCCATGTCCCTCTGCCATCCTGCTTTTGCTGAAGAGCCAGCAGAAGATGAACTACAAACATCAGCCAAAATAAACCTCTTTTCTCTTTAACTTGTAGATGTCAAAAGTGACTAAAACAGGCACTTTATTATTGTCTTCTATGATTCTGTGTTTTAATGTGAGAGAGTTGGGAAGCCAGTGAAAGGTTCTGAGCATTGCCATGACATTATTTTATGTATGTTTTTATAAGATCAATATGGCTGATGGAAGCAAGGTGAAAATTTGAGAGCCTTTTCTAGTAATTTCTGTGCAGTGTGTATATGGGCATTAGTAGTGAATATGGTCCTAAGAGGTCAGATTATGGATGTATACTGAAGTTAGAGATTACTGGTTTAGCTAATGGCATAGGAATGAAGTATTATAGAAAGAAAAGAGGCAAAGATAAATAAAAATGTCATGTTTTAAGGAATTGCAAGGAGGGTATTGCATCACTTGATATTTGGAAAGTAGCAAGAAAGAGAAGTCACGAGATGTTCAGTTTTGGCAATCTGAGATTTGGGATGCTCAAGAGACATTTGGATGGAGATATAAAATAACCAGGCAGATTGAAAGTTAGGTGCAGAAAAGAGACTGTGGCTGAGGATAGGGACTCCAGAGTTGTCAGCACAAGGGCAGATTTTATTTTATTTTAATATTTCAAAAACATTTCATTATGTTCTAGATACAATATATGCTGAATAAGAGGAGGATTCTGTGCTATTTTTGGTAACATAAAATGTCACTTTCTGCACCTCATGCAAATGCTTTATGTCAAAAGTCCAGATAAATAAAAAAAAAAGAAAATAGATCCAAATGGATCAAGTTAGACATCAGGCTTAGAAAGGTTAGATTTTAAAGCATGAAGAGAGATCAGTTTGTCAGGAGCACTGGCAGTGATGGAAGAAGGCAGGTGCCCACTGCAGCCCTCGTGCTCTCCTGCATTAATTAAAAGAGCAGGGAGATGAGGGGGGATTAATAATGGTGGTCAGCATAGAGAGACTCATGCAGCATACGGTGGTGTTTTCTTTGACATAAAGAGTGTATTAGAGAAAGAAGAAAGGGACCATCTATAGCAAATGCTGCTAATAAAGCAAATAAGGCTCAGAATTGACCATTGGATTAACAGCATGAAAGTCAATGGTGACACTGACAAGAGAAATTTCATTGAGTTGGAAAAGAGTTATAATGAATAGAAGATAGGAGCAGAAGAAACTGAGACATGAATCAAACATAATTTAAGAAGTTTTAATAAGGGGGAATAAGAAAGTACAAAAGATATTTTGTAATAAAGATTTTACAAAGATGGTTATGTGTTTATAGGAAGACTGTACTAGGAAGGGAGAAATAGTGGAAGAGAGGAAATACAGCTGCTGAATGAAGCATTTGGCAATGCTAGAGGGTGGACCAAATACAAAGTAAATGGTGGTAAAGAATGTTATATTAATAGTTGTATATAGCAAATGCAAATGCAGCACCAAGGAGGGAGTGGCCGGCAAGCTTCTTGGTGGAGAATGATTGAACCAACTTTGAAGGATGAGGAAGCATATCCAAGGAGGACAGTTCTGTTGCATGCCGTTATATGGTAAGAAGAAAGAAATATTTCACTGAGAACTAGAAGAGGATAAGGCTGAAGGGGATACTGGAACCCAGATCACAGTAAGCTTTAGAGATACTTTTAGGAACTTAAAATCTCTCTCTCTCTCTCTCTCTCTCTCTCTCTCTCTCTCTCCCTCTCTCTGTTTCTTCTCTCTCTTTCTCTCTCTCTCCCCAACTGTCTCTCAGTTTGTAGGCTATCAAGGTGGGGATGACAAATAGGCTGAAAAATAGAAAAAGACAGCTCAGGCTTAGGAGTAAGATCTGTCCTGGAGGTGGACCTGAATATCAGTGTCAGTGTGGTATTTCTGACAGTAGAGATTTTGAAATAAATAACACAGTGGGAACAAAGGAAAAGAGGGACTAAATTTCCAGGTACCATAAGGTGTGTACTAGTAGTGTACAATCATTTAACACTAAAATTCATTAGAGTCGTTTTTTGTGAGGGAAAATAATAGATTTTAAGAGGAATAACATTACAGATCAGCATTTGCTAGTGACTTCATAAAAACCCAGACAGCTTCCAATATATGCTGATGTAAATAAATAACAGCTTTTCAATTTTATAATAATATGTGAGAGACATGTAGTCAAACTGCACATGTAGAAACTGCACATCCACGGTCGAAATTTGGTCATGCTCCAGGCTAGTGGTAGGCTGCTCGTGCCTTCTGTCAGGCTGGGCAGGGGCCAGCTGGAGCTCCCTGTCAGTCTTGGCACCTTGAGGGCAAGAAACCCAAACTCTACACTGTGTTCTGTTGCCAACATGGTTTTGGATATAGATATATAATAATCTACATGAAGTTTTAGTACTTTATTTTAAAACAAGTTTTGTAAGGATTTTATCCAAATACAGGCTAATGTAAATGTTCTTTACAGCTTTAAGTTAGCTTATGTTAAGCTATAATATTCATAATTCAGGAATATTAAGTGCATTTCTATCCATAATAGTTTCAATGTATAATGGTGTTTATAGGGCACAACCTCATCATAAGTCAAGGAAGCACTGTATATATATATTTTTTTTGTGGCCACCTCAGCCTACCGTGGGGCGGGGGGATGGCTGGTGTAGCATGTGGTGCTGGGGAATCCAAAGGCGGTCCCTGCATTTGCCTAAGCTTGCCTGAGCAGGTGCTTTAGACTACTGAGCTAGCTCACAGGGCCCTGAACCTCTGTAATCTTAATAATCTGTATATTCTTAAAGAAATCCCAATCTAGTTTGTTTTCTCATCTGTGGGATAGAACAATGAATATAAATCTTTGTCATGATGACTCTAAAGGGTTTCAGAATTTCATTTATCAAAGAAGGATAGCATCCATCACATAAGTGTTACTTATGAAAGCAGGATAGCTAGGTAGAAAATTTTAAAGAGATTATTACCAAGGGCAATAAAATATTTTTCCATTTAATCACAAACCAATAAATCAATCAATTGGTTGGTTCTCAGTCTCCAAGTATTTTAATTAGATCAGGTTGTAGAGAACAAATTTATCAAGATCCAAATAATCTTTATGCCACAAATTCGAAGAAGGTTGTGTTGATGACAGCTCTATGTAATTCTTTTTTGAGAAAATAACCAGAGGCACAGTCACTTTCTATCTGCCTGACAGACACACTCTGGTGCACACGGTCCTCAGCACGACACTGTCGATCCAAGGTTAAGCTGACTTTAAGCAACAGCATTCAGTGTGCACTGTTTCACTTTCTACTCTATTGCAATTCTTACCAATTTAATGCCACATCCTTAGATTCTTCAAAAGAAAGAAGTGACACATTTCGTGAGCAACAAGGAAGCTGAGGTTCTGGGAAAGCACTCTGCTGCCTCTGATTGCTTCCTCTCATGGTGACAGGAGCACCTTTGCTTTTGCTTCTCTTGGCAGTCAGGACTAGGGCTGCTGAGAAATGAAAAGTCTCACAATGAAGTCTGGTGTTCAAAATACTGCATGCATTTCACTGTTTTCAGGAAATCTTCCTTTTTTGTAAAGAACTTAATTTTAGCCACACCATGCTTGTAGGATTTTGTTTTATATTGGCAGATCTTCAAAAATTGTGGGTTGGTATCATGTTTATATAACAGAAACTTGAACATTTAGTCCTATAAGTGAGAAGACGATTGAGTGTGGCTTCTGTCCTCTGCATTTCCTCCATCTGATGCCTCTTATTCCATTTTTACTTTTTTCCTGGGACAACAGGGAACCTGCAGGCTGTCTCCCAACAGAGCACATCTGTGCATCAAAGCTTTTCTGCAGGATAGCTGTTCATTCAGAGGGCATAGAAAGCTCTCTGCACTAAGAGAGGATTTCACCTTTGTGGTTTTGCTCTCATTCTGTGTGTCTTCTTCCCTGTAAATCATTTCTAGTGTTGCCTAAGGCTGCTTTCTGGACAGAGATGTGATTCGATGTGTAAAATAGGACCAGAGCTTTATAGAGCTGGCAACAAGTCAGAGATCATGTTGTTGTGATGCTTTATTTTTCAGATGAATTAACTCAGAGCTTGAAAGTAAAGGTTGTCATTTGAGTCACAATCCCGATGAGTCTCAGAGTTTGGACCACAATTCATGTTACCTGATTTTCAGCAAAAGCTGATACAGGTGAAGATCCTAAAGTTGAAGTGTTCATAGCTTTTCAGTGACTTTGCATCTCCTCGTCAGAGTCACGTGCACCTTCCAGGAGCTAATCTTCATTGTGAACTTCATGTGTCATTTTCCTCGGTCTGTTGCAACAGAATTGCACAACTCAGTGTATTGCAGCAGTACTTATTCCACCAATTTCGTGGAGGCCAAAAGCCTGAACTCAGGTGTTGGTGGGACTTTGCTCACACCCAACTTCTGAGGATAACCCTTCCTGTCTCTTCCTGTGGTAGCTCTAGGCACTCTAGTTTGTGGTTGCATAACACAAATCTTTGCCTCATTTTTAATATGGTCTCTTGTTTCTGTCTTCTCTTCTATCTTTTGTTAGGAGTGGCTCAAGCTGGAAATTGGTCACATGTGTGAAGGGAGAACAAGGCCGTAGTGCCTAAAGCACTCTTGAGAAAAGCATTCTGCCTGTACAATTTCAGTCATTAGTTGTGAGGCAACCCCGTGTTTCCTGTTAGTAACTTCGTAAGAGTATAAATGAACACTCCTCCTGTCATTGTTCATGTCCTTTGCCCATCAGGCAAACATGCCTCCACCTGATCTCAGCTCTTATGTCTTGTCTTTACTTTCTAAATCCCCTTGCTATTTTCTTTATTGGAACATGGAAAGTCCAACAAATCCCTACAGTCTCTTATAAGAAATGTGTTGAATTTAAGACAATACAATAAGCAGGATAATACCATCTCAAAGTCCTTAACCAGATACACAAAAACTCTTCTACAAAATAATAAATTCATAGGTTTTGTAGGGTGAAACATGAACTTATAAAGGGTATTCCCAATATAGGGTCAGTGTTTAAATTTTTAAAAGTTATACTAAATATCTCTCAAAAGAAGGTAAGTAAGTTACACTAATTACTCTCAAAATATTTCCTGTCCTTTCAAACACACGTATCTTCCCCACCCTGATGGTTTCTGCAGCAGCTCCTCTTTTGTGTGTATCATTATGAAGATTAATCAAAAATGCAATGAATGCTGTTGCCAAGTGCTGTCCAACAGAAATACAGGCTCATAAAAGTACTATGATGTGTCCTCATTCACATTATTTCCTGGATCAGACACTATGAAACTTCTGGCCTTTCCTCAAAGACAAAAGGACCATGACAAATAAATATTTTGGACTCAGGCAGGACTCAAAAGAAGCCTCAGCAGCATAACTGAAAGACACAAAAGTAAGCTTCAAGAAGTATTTTAGAAAGCATTAGCAATGACTGGATGAGTGCACTTGAAGTGACAAGAAGTATTTTGAGGGAGATTAAAGGCAATGCATCTTTTACTGTGCTACATTTGTTAAAATTTAAATAGTATTTATACTTTTGAATCACTCCTTCCATGATGCGGCAATTAGCAAATTTAGCCTATGATGCAGCAATTAACAAATGATACTGATGAGTAGAATTTTGGTCTTATGTAACTTACTTGAGACAGAAACTTGTTTTTATTACACTCTCCACAAATTCCCTAAGATTTCAGATTCACCTGTTTTCTGGATTTTGATCTTGGGAACTTTAAAGAAATAATTGTCAAATATTTTTATATTCAATTTTTAAAGTCTTCCAAACTGTTAAGAAACCTTTATAATTTTTATAGTGAATATAGCATATGAGTCAAGGAAATAAAAGGACCCACTAGAAAACCTAATATGTATTAGAATTGGCTAATCCAATTATAAAAGTAATAGGCATGTAGCCAGTCAGTGACTCTGTAATGTGTGTTTTCATTCAATGGAATATGTACCCTCTGTGAAAACATTTATTATAGGAGAGGTTGGCGCAGATGTGTCCTCTAATGGATGTTACGGTGTGGTACTATCTGTCTGATTCCACAGAATCTGTGGCTTAAGCCCACAGTAAAACAAGTTTACGAGACTGGCAGGTGAGTTTTGTGCTAAGATTACAGTCAAATCTAGAAACATATTGCCAGAATGTGGACACCTGTGAAAATTAACAATTGCAGAATAGTGTTAGCATGTACACTGAAATGCTCCCTCTGGTTCCCTCTGAGCAATCCATCTGCTGAATGATTTTACTGGGTCAATGTCCACAGTAAGGGAGAAAAGGAGAATGAGGATTATGTGTAGGCAGGAGCAATAAAAAGACAATGAGCCTCTCCGTGCTTGGCTTTCATTAACACTGTACTAATTGGCAACAGTGAGCACCTCATTTTGGTAAAGCAGTTGTTCACAAAGGTCTTTCGGTTTTTAAAATTGTTTTAAAACCTGCTTTGTTAATCTTTGGCTGACTATTCTCTGCATAATAGCCAAGCTTTAAAATGTAAGCATGCTGTGCAATCGTTTGTAGGTGTGTGCACAATGAGCTTGATTTAGATGGAAGGTAAAAACATCTCAGAGCAGGTGGAATTGGAGAGTCAGTTCCTTTAGATATTTTCTTCTTCAGATCTTGCTCTGTGCTTTGCTGTTTAAAATATATTAAAGGTTGGATTAGCTTTACTTTGTAGTAAACTCATATCTTTATTTTTATTCCTATTCTTAATGCTGTATAGAGCTTCAAGGCAAAAATAATTCTTGGGGAATTTATATTTTATTTATTCACTCATTTCTTCTACAGATATTTATGGAGCTCCAAATACATGCAAGATACTTGCAGAATTTCATGTGGGGCAAAACAAGCTGAAGCAAATTTATGTGTTTTGAGTAATGCACCATCCTGGTATGGAGAAAAAGAAAATTACAAGATTCTTTTGCTTTTGCATTAAATTTTTTTAAAGCATTTACTGTGTACAAAGCAGTGTGCTGAGGCTACATTCCTATGCTAGACAAAATAACTGCTTTTAATCAGCTCATTCTCTGAAGAGAGAGCAAGACAAGGAAATTTGAAGCATAGTAGGTCAAGCCCCACCACGGAAGTGTGCACAGGCAGCGTGGAGATACCGGCAAGTGCACCACAATCAGCCTGTGCACCAAAGACTTCATCTTGGGAGAGATGGAACCTAAGGAAAATTTATTTTATTTTATTTTATTTTAAAATGTGGAATGCTTCACGAATTTGCATGTCATCCTTGCACAGGGTCATGCTAATCTTCTCTGTATCGTTCCAATTTTAGTATATGTGCTGCCAAAGCGAGCACACCTAAGGAAAATTAGTAGAATGAGCTTGAGTTAGATCTGTGGAGGAGTAGCGACAGAAGCTAGGCATCAAAACCACCCACGTAAAAACAAGATGTTGGATCCTAGAAGTATTTGATATAAAGAATTTCATAATTAATTGCTAGTACCTTTTTGTATAATTCTACAAGCTTGGCTTAGTAAATACACTTCTAAAGCTTGCAGTCAATAAAAATAATTAAATTGAAGAAAGAGTAATAAATAGGAACACTCTGCTATGTGATGCTCTGGAAAAATTAGCTCTGATCTACACACTTCACAGGGCTCACAATTTCTCCTTATGGTCCATAGCCAGAAAGTGATGTTGGAATCGCTGTGCAATGAGCTTTCAATATGATGAACACATCAATGTACATTGCTCAATAAAATTGTCTGCTAAATGGGCACTGTTGGCCAGAAAAACAAATAGAATGAATTTTCTTAATGGAATTTTTCAGAGAAGCATGTTTTCCTTAGCATCACTTCTGGAGATACATTTGGTGGGGGAAGAAAGAAGAAATCAAATTGTATTGTGAACTTAAAATTGAAATGTATGAAAACTAATCCTAATATTACTTGTGAGATGCACAAATATGAGAAAATGTGATTGTAGGAGAATCATAAGAACATCTTTCTATACTACATGACATGACCTAAAGGAAGAAGTGAAAAATGACAATGCAGAAATTGGATGAATACGATATTTAGTATAGATATACATCTGAGGACTTAATTGACCACTGTCTAACAACAATTGTCTAACAACTGCAACAGAGAAGTTGGGAGCACAACTTTTTCAACTGTCACTGATGGCCACTTATTTCATAGGGTTATTGGGACGTACAATAAATATAAGAGAAATTTACCCTGCTGTATAGCCCAGCCAAATTAGGTGCTGTAATAGGTTAAGTGAGTCAGTGCTAAATCAATACAAAAAATAGATGATTTGAGTTCATAGGCTGGTCAGCCAAGTTTATTTCCCAGGCATAGATTTCCTTACAAAGAAAGCAATTAATATGTTCACCAAATCAGCATGATACCTTCATAAATAAAAGGTACACAAAAATACATTTTGTGGACCATAGATTTCATTTGACAGGTTCTAGTACATGTATTTAAGACAAAAATATAGTACACATGTTTTTTTTTTCAGCATCAAATGATAAGATTATTCTCAGCAAACTTTAGGAATAATACAATGCTATATTAATACCATTGTAAAATTCCCAGCATCATAAAATGTCAGTTCAAATTCCTGAGCAAATATCAGTATTATATTGGGATATTAGGAAACACACAATATTTCAGATCACAGGTTTGAAAGATGTTTGTTCTGATTTAATTCAACTGTATTTTATAGCTGTCTTCTCACCAATCAAATAAGGCCCTGTTTTAAAGCCTACAGACATAGAGAAATGAAAATAACGTTAAAATGGCATAGAGTGTTACCATACCTATCCCTTGAAATAACTGGAAAAGTAATAGAGCTGATATCTTTCAGTTCTAGTAAGGAGTCAAGGAGAGGGTTTT